>JASANE010010135.1:0-42820 GCA_030248225.1 Trileptium ribeirensis
TATATATCCCACATGTGGTTATTTGTGTGGGGTATACATTATTCAGCGACTCGTAATATATAGTTCATATTTGTGTGCGGTATACATTATTCAGCGACTCGTAATATATAGTTCATATTTGTGTGGGGTATACATTATTCAGCGACTCGTAATATATAGTTCATGGAACTACCAGTACGTTACCATAGCAACTGAAGCACGTATATATACATCTGTCACCCCACTTCCCCCACCACTGTGTGGGGGGGGGGGGTAAAACCCCCATTTCCTATCTACTTCCGCCTTAAATTGTAAACACGTAACAACTACATTGCATGTTAAGTCGTGCTCATACATGGTGCTACTGAATACGTCGGTCATTTCTCCCGTTTGTATTAGTCGTGAACCAAAATGCTGGTTAATTCTTAAAGCGACGATGCGTCAGCAAGTCAGTTCCTTATCAGAAACAATATATGCCGTGTCTACAAAGAATCTTAGGATCATGTCAAGTTTCCCTTAGCACACCACGTTAAGTTCCTAAACTCTCGCGTAGTCGCATAACGTTTTGTTTCTCGATGCCCAAGGTTAAAGCCTAAGCATTCGTTATTCTAAGTCTAAAAGCTTAGCCTGGGTCCACAACTAAACTTTTCTTAGGTCTTAGTCTTATTTTTGTCTAAGCTTTTCATTTTTGTCTTTTGGTAGCCGTGTCAAAGTTTCCCCGTCTGTTATGGCGAAAACTTGATAGGGTCCGAATATTTTTGGTAATACGACAAACATGCATAGATGTTATTTTCTTAAATTTGTGTTAGGTAGCGAAAATATCCCACATGGAAAACGCTTATACAATAATCAAATTTTAGGGCTATGAAGAATAGAAATACTAAACTACAACAGGAGAATTGACGACCCAAATGTAATCAAATATTAGATGGTTTAAAATAAAAGAAATTTGGATTAAAAGAACGGTCCCAATTTTAAAGGATTTTCTCCGATATAACACGGTATCCTGTATTTCCCGTAGATACACGAGCGTTTTGATAATTGCGCTTGGATCTAGATAACAACATGGATTTTCGTACTCAATTATCTAAAGTTCAAACTGTCATTTTTACGAGCAAGTGAGCGCTTGCTAAATATTTAGTAGGTTAGTTTAACATATAAGTCGAAAGTGTTTCACCATTTCCGAAAATCGGAACAGTAGGTTGTACTATAAAAATTTAATAAGCGTTTCTACCACTTAATTGTTTCGGGATACAAAATGTAAAATACAATGACTTCAAGCATCTCTCTCTGTCGATAACTCATTTGGATGCCAAATAATAGCAAGATATTTTTCAGATGCGACCAATGGCCAATGTAACTTTTAGTGAAGTTAAATGCATGATATGCCGTTCTAAGCTATACTAAGCTTAAGCTAAGCTTCCTATATGATCCGTGTACTAATCCTAAGTCGGGGTGCTAGTGCCCCCCGAACCTACCGCTCGAAGCTGTTCTTTTTTTCTAACGTTATAACGTACGGCTTCTAAAATGTAATATGAGCCTGACCAATGATATATGCAATTTTGTTCAAATCACTTACTGATTGCTAAAAACTTTTACTTCATTAAGGCGGCTATATGTTTTCGGTACTTAGTTATTTTTGCTTTTTGGGATTGCTTCATGGTATCTTGATACTCGACACGAAATTTTAACACTTGATCATGCACCTAATTCTTAGATGTATGTTAATTTATTTTAGTTTGATAACATAGAATACAAGTAATCTTTAGATGTATGTAAACATGTAAATTATTATTGTGTACTTGCGGTTATTAATGGGATATGAATTTCGTATTAATATTGCTTTGTTTCAGGTGAGCCTCCTACAGCAATCGTGCTATGGAAGCTCTTGATGCAGTGGTACGTAACAGCAGTCTCGCTTCATGTAGCGATGGCGAGGTTTGAAAAAGGACCTACCTTTTCACGTATTTGAACGTTACCTGGACAATCGCATCATTCATAATCCGGGCGAAATGAGTCGTGGAAAGTTTGCCGCAAGCAGTATCGCCAGCGCGACGGTGCTAACTATTTATGATAGAAAGCCAATTACTAGAGCGCTGGCGTTCGTGTTCTGTAGCATAAAAATGTTTTACGATGCTTAGACCGCGCTGGTCTTTTGATCAATCCCTCTCCGCGCCGCTCAAATTTCACAAACATGACATAAAAATACCACTAACTGTCGTTGTCAATGTTGAAAACTTCTGGTATTAATAGCAATGCGAAATGTTTTAAAATTAGTTTCCCTGTATCGATTTCGTGTGCTTGATTTATTTTGCTGCAGCTGCAGTACCTAAATATATCCGTTTCGCTTCAAACTATTTCTTTCCACAGGGATGGTCGCAAGCCTTTCATAACTGGAAACGACCGGCAAACAAGTAGAGGGGCTGGGCGTTTACATTTACTTTGTTAACATCCCATCAGTTATTTTTTCATGCTTGTCAGTAAAAAATGGGGGCGCCCTCGTTCCCTTGTAACGCCCCTGTCTTCCCAAGTCGAATGAATATAGAAATTTCTCTCTCAAAAGGTTTCGTATTCACAAATTTATTAACGGATGAATGTTTTTTGTAACAGGCCAGTTCCGGCCCGTTACGTGTATTTTACATAACTTCGACGTCAAGATGGCCTAAACGCGCCTTAAATCTAACCAGACACAGCTACTGAAACTAAGTTTTCATGTGTTGCCGAGTGCCATGGTCGTTGATAATCGTTTTATTAACATTGCTATCTTGGTACATGAATTTTGTCATAAATGTGTTTCTGCCATTATTTTTATGCCTTTGCATGTTTTATTATAATTATGTGTCATGTCGGACAAGTTCACGCAGGAAGTCTGATAAGGGCGAAGGTTCAATTCGACAAGAATAGGAAGGAGCCTCAAATTGGCACCGGGATAGAGACCCGAACGGAACTCGACCACTAGTCTTTTTCCATTGAAACTTCAAAATTTAGACCGTCCGGGAATAGGAGGCCTCTGACGACTTAAGGGGTCGGAAAGTAATCAAAATCAGGACTATCAATTTTACCTGGTTCAAGCGAACTATAGCTTAATGGTCGCAAAAGTAAGCTGAAACAAATGGGTTACGGTAGTTTCCGCTTATTAATAACGGACCTCGGGCCTGTTTACCGGCCCGTAAACGTCCAACGGTTCGGATTTCTCGAAAATGCCACGAGTACTTTTCGATAGAGAATTTTTAGGGCTTTCGAACGAGCTCAAAACATCGCAAATCGCTGGAGGATTTCCTGAGATATTCTACGAAGTCCAAATTAATAGCAAATACTTACGCTAGGTTTGTCTGGTGACCATGGTTCCGCGAAGATATAACCTAAATATATATATATGGACATATAGCGATATATATGTGTGTGTACCTGTGTGCTAATTGATCTTCCCGTCCCGATACTTCTATTTTCCCGCCCCCTACCGGACAAATCCTCCCTTGTTATATAGCATCTTGAACGCCCCAAAACGGCTTGACCAGCGCCCTAGCAACTGATTTTTCTTATAACCGTTGGATCATTGATTGAAAGTATGCGTGTTTTTAAGTAGTCTACCCATTTAGACATCTGACGAGGCCAGGCGGGTCTCGACCTGACCAGTCATCCCGCTGCTATATAACTTATTTCCCTGTTTTATAATGTACCACGAAAATCCAACATAAAACTCCGTCCGTTTATACCAATTCCGTATTTGACCCTTGACCATAAATGGGCACAAGCGACCCCTCATTCTACTCGCCTGCTCTTGGCAAACGCAACGATATACGGCGGGTCTCAGCCCGTCTCCTCGCTAGTTCACTGTAACCCGCTAAAGTGCCCCCAGCTCGAAACTCCGACTGAAAGTGGGTACAAACCAACCGAAAATTTATCCCTAACTCGAAAGTAGGCAAATCGCCCCTCATTGCATTCACCACGTCGAGACATCTCCAAAGATGTCCGGCGGGTCTCTGTCCGTTGCCCCGTTAACCCGGGACGGCCGGCAAAATCGCCCCCACCACTATCGACACTCTTTATCCGTCATGATTTTAGCGCCCCCCTAACCGCTGCCGTTAAGGCAGGGAAATCACCCCTCGTTTGAACCGCCTCTCCAAGGCGAGTTCAACGATGCCCGGCGGGCGTCGCTCCGCCCAACCGTTAGCGCGGGCAAGCTCGCTGAAACCCTGTATACTAATATATGTCGGAACCCAAAACTGGGTCCCGACCCGCCACTGCGTCTACCCCCCTCGTGTTTGGTATTGTTCGGCCCCGTTCTTCATCCTGGGACTGAATTTTACCCCGGCCCCTCGAAATTCCTTCAGGAAACCCCTGTCCCGCCTCCCTTCCTGTGCCCCTTCTTTTCCGTTTTTCCTTTCATTTTTCTCTCTCTCTAACCGACTTCTTTGGTCGGTTGCCGCTGTTGTTGTCGTCGTGGTTGTGTTGTGTTTGTCGTTGTTGTTGTGGTTGCTGTGTGGTGGTGTAGTAGTTGTTGTTGTTCTGCGTGTTTCTGGTGTGAACTTGAGCGACCTTTCTGTCGCTCAGGTCGTCTGTGTGTTTATGTGTTCATGAGTATTGTATGTATATGTGTATGTATGTATGGATATAGAGATATATATATATAGTATGTAAGAATACGACAAAAAACAGGACGAACGAGGACGAGTCGTACAAAATCCTATTAAATTTATAAGTTTTACGGACGGACTGGACGCATATGACTAGGAAGGACGGGGGGTAGGTTTAAGGCCCTCCCGTGGGCTCCTGGAGTTCCTGAATAGGATCCCCGGTAGCTCAGAGGATACATAGGAATGTGCTGCGCCCCAGACCGCGAAATAAGCTCATTCCCACCTTCGGTCCGCCCCCCTGTCGGGATATTTGAAAAGCCATCAGCTAGGAATGTTAGGAATGTTTAGCTTTATCTTGTAAGCTGACATGTAAACGTGCAATGTTTGCACGTTTACCCATGGATGTGGCAGTAAAATTTGGCCCCAGATGGACTCTTAATAAGCTTAATTAGGTGATGGATGAGGCAGCTAACTCGCTAACTAGCTGAAATTTGACCTTAAATCGACGAGTTAGCTGGTGGGAATTTGATGAATGAGGACCAGAAGACCAATCTGTCCTGAAATGAGGACAGATTTCCAGCTTAATCTAAGTGTTTTGTATGGGGAAGAAGATTCAAAATTTCGAATTTGACGGGTGACCCAACCATTTTTGTAGAACAGTTGGGGGGATAGCCGGTAATTCAGGATTAGGTAAGAGGTTTAAGAGATCTGAGTGATGATCTCTAGATAACTTTCTGACGTAAATTTAAAAGTAAAGATGGACGAGGTTCAAGATCTCGTTGGGATTCGGGCTAAAACTCATAGATGGTCGACCTCCGAGTATTCGGAGGGTTCAAATTTGATGTCGGCGATTTCGATTGAAGCCGACTCTCTCTAAGGGGGACCCAGGGTTTACGATAGCTGTCAAAAATAAAATCTTGGGAATTTTTCGATTGGGCGCCCGGGTTTGAACTAGAAAAAGTGGGCGTTAAAACACCATCACGATTGGATGGCGACAAAGTCGCTATCCTTCAACACAGCCGAAAATTTTGAGGCGACGACTACCGCGTCGTCTCTGGAATCAGTTCGACTTCGGCAGCGCGGAGTTCGGTCGACTCTACTGACCGGCTCCGACGCTTGAGTTTCTTGTGTGGTTTCGCAACTTGTGCTTTTCTTTCGTGTTTCTCTTTTTGATTTCCGTTTGGAATGGGATTCGACCGACGGAGGACCCGCGTAGACATCTTTCGTCTCGCGGAAGGGGACTAGCTATTGCTGTCCCGGATCAAACATTGTAAGTCAGGAGGAGCTGCAAGAGTATGGGGGTTTATTTTCCCCAGATATGAATGTAACAGACCAAAATTGTAGATCACGGTAGCATGACTTGTTTCCATAGAGTGACTGGACGTCCGTCGATGGACGTCCCACTTCCCGCACCGATTAGCTACGTTTTCTCATGTTCTTTGACAAACCTCCTCGAGTCGAGTTCCGTTTTATGCATTTCGAGCGATTACACGGGGAATGTTACGTTGTGAGCACCAGTCGAAGTCATTCTGATTCCCCGTGGTCATAGGTAAGGCAAATCGAAATGGACGCTTCTCGTTCATGTTTTACATGATGTGTTGCTCTTGAGTTAGGGTAGTTGAATTTTTCCTGAGCTGACCACGTAAAATTTCCCCGACTATTTATAGGAAAGTGCTGACTTGTTCATGTTTCTGGTTTACAAATTTATAGCTTAGTGGACCGTTCGATGCTCATGCCGCTGATTGAGCTCGGACTGACGTTGCAGTTAGGGACGGAGGATCAGCCTCCGTCGGGCTTTAGGAAGCCCCAAAATTTCATTTATCAGGACGAGTTAAGAAAATTTGGGGAATTCAAAAGACTGAACAAATTTTAGGAATCTCAGCTTAAGCGTAAAGTATTGGCACTCCGCAAGGAGCTATTTTCTTTGACACGGTCTTTGCATGGTCGGCATAATCTCGGATTCGATTGATTCATTGTTAAGACGGTCATCAATAGCGTTACATAGGGATCAACCATCGATTCGCGAGTCCTCGACAGCCCCATGACTACACTTACTAAGCGCTTGTAAAAGATATTACCTCACCATGCTTGCTTCGAAATCGTCTTGGTTCAACTATTAAGCTTACTAACGCTCACCATAGTACGTAGACGTGGCTAAGCTCGGCGATAGTAAGTAGAAAAAAATCTCCCCATGCTAAAACAAACCAACCGCATGGTTAGTGATCGCAATCCGCAACTGTGCCCGCTTCCAAAAGCCCGGCACCGTGCCCCGCCCTTAAACAGCGAAAATGGACTATAACATCCTCTTTTCAATAAAGAAAAAAATCGCGACCTCTCGCGATTAGTTTTGACCCCAACCCGAGTAAGTGCAAAACCCCGTCTTCTTTTTAGAGCGACTTGATCGCTGAGTTTAGGTATTTTTTTCTGATTTTTCTCTGGTTGCCCGTTACGCTATGTACAATTTATGCCCTTGCTCTGAATTATGTCGTTCTGCCTCTCTCTTTTTTCGTTTTCCCGTTTTAGGTTTCGATCCTGCGCGGGGATTTTATGCCCGCTGCAGATCTTCAAGTATTATCCACTCGACTATCGAGTTCTGATAAATTTCAATAAAATTTCAGTGATAACTCGACTGCACAATTTTAATCGTGTAGTCAAGACACTGTACAATTTCGATGTGTACAGTGTTATATGTAACAGGCCCGTTCCGGCCCGTTACGTGTCTTTTACATGATTTCGGCGCTGAAATTGGCCAAATGTACCTCAAATGGCACCAGACAGGGTTTACGGGAATAAAGTTTTCAGGTGTTGCTGGGTGCCATGGGTATCGATAAATGTGTTGTTTGCGGTTGTGCGTTATGCCTTTGCTATATTTATGCCGTTTGCGTAACCACTGTATGATTTATCGTATATTTGTAAACCTTTGCCATTGCATGATCTGTCGTATATTCGTATCTTGGGACAGGCTCATGTGAGCCCAGAGAAACTTCGCTTCGGTTAGCTGTACGAACTTAGGAACACAACGAAGATAGGAGAATGTTCAACTGGCCAGGAAAGAAAACAAACTACCCAAGCCCGCCTGAGGACCCATCGAAACTCAAATTCCCTCGTCGAATAAAGGCCATTGACAATTGGGGTGCGCCTACTTATCTAGATCATCGACTAGCAATTTTACCTGGGTCAACCGACTTCCAAAGGGTCGAATAAGTAAGCTCCGAAATCAAGCTTGCGGCCACGGCGTAGTTCAATCGATCATTCCGCCACTAAAATCAACCGCATGCCACCGGCCTACCGGTCACGGACTATCGGGACTCGGGATAGTCAAACGCCCAGCTAGACTACTGAAATTGTTGAGACAACGGCCATTGGAGGATTAGAGAAGGACCTGGCCTCGGGACGGAATGGGATAAGTGACTTGTTAGGGACGCTAGGCAGCATTTGCAAGATAGGGGATGCGCGCGGACTGCGTTTCAACACCTGACCGCGATGTAGGCGCCTCGTTGGCTGAACCATGATTGGTAGCTTGTACTCATTGACGATTATAAGTAATCAGTTGCTTGGACAAGGCTATGATTTGTACCATATTCGATTTTATTAATGCGATTGAGTTTTATCTTGTACTAAGGACGTCCAAGTGGACGAGCCGACCCTTCGTGCCACGGCTTGCGGACGCAAATACCCCAACCTCTGACACGAGCGGTCCGCCGCCAATATTCATATAGTTGGATACAGACTTACAGCGAGAGTGGTCCACCAGATCACTTATCCAATTTACTGGTTTAATAGTCACACTCACTCGAAAGATAAAATGTACCGGGACAACTTTATCACTCAATATTAACACAGTCAAAATTATCACGTTACCGAATAGACAGTCCGACGTTAAACGTTTCAGGGCCTGTCGGAACCCTGTGTGGGCCACTCAGGCTACAAAGAATAAAGTGTTCGGCCAGGCATGAACTCAGTGTAACTCAAATTTCACTTAGTAAACCTAAACTATTACGCGTTTCCACTTCAAATTACGCTAGACAAAACAACTTCCGTTAGGTTAGGACAGGGAATATCGGTTCGACATTATGACCTGTGAGCAGGTTTCGGTGTCAACCTCCCGGGGGGACCTCAGTGATCATACCAAAATGTTAGACACGTGCGCAACCAATCGGGCGGGGTCCGAACACGCCCCGTAAAGCTCGCCTGCGGCCTGCTAAGCTCCGTAACTTCTTGGGTCTGACCAAGGGAAGTGGCTGAATCGTAAAACTTAGGGTCCGCCCTTGAGGATATGATAGCCGGGGTCGTATGGGCATGGTGTTAGGAAGTTGCGCCATGCAGCTGCGTCACCGTTATTACATTTCGTTACAACTTTACTCTCAAAAGGTTTCGTGTTGCACAAATTTATTAACGCAAGAATATTTTTCGTTACAACTTTATAATATCATGTATCCACAAATTAAAATCTTTGCTCAACTGGCTCGTCATTTCAAATCTACACAACTAACAAATATGTGCAATATATGTTTCACGCTACGTATAGCTATATATATTAAATAAGCTAGCGCGCAATAGCATAAATATGAATAATTTCAAAATTCGAATATTTGTTTTATTGAGTATACAATTATATAATATTTTGTTGTTGTTGTATCAATTATATTATATAAATATACATATACCCATTTTGCCGCTGCTATTTTATATAAAAATAAATGTTTATATTTTGTACAAATTTTCGGCGGCATAAATTTTTATAGCGTATCGGAAAGAGGACAGGAGCCAAGGGTGTTGTAATAATAATAACAAACTATGAATTATTGATATTCAGGGAGGCTTGTGGATGCCTACGTTGTAAGGCAATGTACAAAACCTTTGTTAATACAAATGATTCGTTCATTGCGAGCGAAGTGTGTCTTGTCCAGTATAAGCTGATAGTTTCCTTATCAACTTCGCATTCCCCATGCGTTAAGTCGGTTAACCGATGCTTGGCCACACTACCGCGCAATCACATCAAACTAAAAAATCTCGGCGACATAGCTTAGAACCAAGATTAAGCTGTCGACAAAATGCGACAATTCGGTTTTACAGGTACATATAATCTTGAAAGGAATATTGACCGGGTTATGTCACTGATGTCAGATCCTCATAAACGGGTTACTCCCGCTCCTGAAGCTCCTTCCCCTTGGCACCGAGACGCCACACGCCCCTTTGCCGACGGGATACTTCCTCTGGGACGCTGAAAACAGACACATCCTTCTCCCAGCCCCCCATCCCCGAGGCTACCTTGCTGGTGGCTGAAGGCTGTGTGTTGTATGTTGGAGGCACGTCTTTCTTTTTCTTACGGCTTCGACTTCGATGCAGCTTAGGCCGTATACCGCCACAATACTATAGGTTTAGTCAATCAGGCGAAAGCATAATCTGTTTCGATGTATTACATTGAAATATACATAGAGCCACGCCTCATGGGGTATACATTGACCCATATTTCATTTGTTCATGTAAAATGTTAGCTATTTTGTTTGTTTCGTGTTTACGTTTGTGTTGCAATAAATAAGTTGGCTCAATGCTTATAAGTCATGAGCTGCTACATGAGCTACAACTGCTTCCCGTGTCATCGTGCATGGTGAACAATCATTACTGAATAAACAAACTTAGTAAAACACAGTTGTAAATGCTAAAGCCTAATAGCTTACAACCATAAACCTAGCTCTTCTCTAGCCTAAGGCCCGAAGACTACCGATCCATAACATCTTGTGCTACAACTGGTCCTTTTAATATTACCATACCAGGATATCATCATGTGATGTGCTATATCTCCCGTCTCCAGCTGGTTTGCCGTAACGTTTGCACACATTCACATTGAACATCGTATGCTGTAATTGTCAATTTTGTAGTCCGTATATACGTGTAATACCTATAGTAACGAAAATAGAATATGTTATCGTTCAGAAAACAAATACTGCAGTTCGCCGATCGCGATTATGCTTCAATCTAGTCCAAGGTAGTGGTTTGGGCTCAAAAAGCAAACTGTTCCGGCGTCGATAAATGTTAAGCCTAAAAGGCTGTTGATATTTAATGCCCCGTGCATAAAATCAAGATAAACGCAGTCGTACCCACAACATCCGCTATATGTAGTTTTTTGTCGGGGCAGGTACATTTTAAACGTACAGTAATACCGTCATGAGCACATTATATCTTGCTAAATAGTATGACGCTCTTCAGCTTATGCATGTTAACTCTGTAGTGATGTCGCAGAGTGTTTCGGGCTACCCCCTGCATTTCATGGGGGGACAGACAGTTCATCTTACCCTTGCGTTTCGCAGGGGTACAAATGCCTCTATACTTCGAGGGAGATTTTGTTCATTGTAATTCGTGAGACATTTCGTCCCCCTCCTCGATTTCTAGGAGGCATTGTACCCCACCCATATAATGCGGGTGGGGGCAAATTATCCACTTATGAAATACAAGGGGACATTTGTCTCCCCGTGAAATGACAAATAACTGTCCTCCGCGAAATAAATATGGATACCGCGCGAAACGCAGTGTGACATCTCTACATTCTTAGCACGCATATAAACTGAAGAGTGTCATACTCAACAGAACGTCATCGACTCTTGTAATAGGAACAATTAGACATGTTGTTACCCAACTGTATTTTTCTTACCAAATATTACAGGTATAATAGATAATAAAAGTTAGGGACAGAGTTTGCTAGTAGCAGTAGCGAGCACTGTTTCATTAGGGCTATTTAATAACGCATTCTCAAATTCTTATGAAAACCCCCATATATCTCCTCCTTTCAATTTCTCTATTTTAAAAACTTTTGACGCAAGCTTGGTACGTTGTTGCCTTTGCTTGTATATTCATAAAATACAATAGTCGTGTACAATTCTGTCAGATTTGTATCTGCCATGGCAAGTTGCGCTAAACCAATGTATGTCACACTTATTTCGTACAAAATTTACGAAACGAAAATTGCATCGCTGTATATCGTTATGTACAAGGTCGCTTGAGGTATATAGTCTTATCCGACTATTAAGGACGTATTAGAGAGTCGGCGCTGACTGATAAAAAATCCACATAGTCACGGCAGACTGTCGCATATGTCCGTTGTAGTAGCTATGTTGCTACGCGGATATGCTGACAGTCAGCGCTTGCTGTTTGGACATAGCTAAGCCACGGCGCACGCAAATTAACGTAAACGAGCCATTACCTAATCATTAATCAATCATCATCAATAATACAATTCAAATTCGATATATCAAAACGAGTAAATTATTCTCGAATAGTACTCAACGCCAATCGGCGAATAGACTCGTACCCCAGTACCGTTGACGTGTTACGCACGACAATAACGAAGTATATGAAATATATTTGCTATACAGTATGGATTTGGAGGGTTTTAGTTGAAGTTTGAAAAAGGAAAATTTTGAAGCAATTGGTTTGGAAAAATAGAGAGAGGTAAAGAGTCAAATTTTAATATAAGGAAAAGGGTAGGTAGGGTAGTTTGAATTATAACTTTGATAAGTGGGAGTTAAGCTTTGGGTAATGCGCCAGTAAACTTAAAATACGCCCAACCACAATCCTGTTTTGCAAAAAGCGATCGGGACCTCAATCCGTTGTTATCAAACAAACTGCGGTTTTGTCATCGATTTTTCGCGAACGATATTCAGTCAAATTTCGATTTCGTGTTGCAAAATTCACTTTTTAGGCGAACTAAATACACATCTGTTTAATGGTTCAATAACTCTTCGAAAATGTATCTTCGCACTAGTCAACGTTCTTGAAATACATCGACATAGTCAGTTTCACGTTACAAAACGCATTTGCTTGCTCGTAAAGATGTTAGCGGATATGTTCGCGAACCTCTGCTATACCCTTGCACAAATTAGTTCGCGAGCAATTACATTCGTCATCGGGAAAGCAAATACAATTTTTAACAAGACAACTTTTTTTGCAAAAATAGAATTGGATATAAAATGCCTACGTTTAAGATCAGAATTCTCAAATAGTGTGTTCGCGAACATTAGGGCAAACTATGTTGATAAAGTATATTGAAAGGAATGTGATAAGTAATTACATCCTAGTAACTAAAGCACAACGTAATATTCGCGAACAACAAAACACGCTCCTCTGTTCGCGAACAGTTACCTTTAATATTATTCTGATTAAATCAAATTAAATCTCGCAAATGCAATCATGTTCGCGAACAACAAAACAGTGTCGGCTGTTCGCGAACAGTGACGTGTTGCATTATTCTAACTAAATTGGATTAAATATCGCACTCGCATAACTTATTCATGCTCGCGAACAACAATCGATACGTGCTGCGCTACCTAGTCTCCATACTTGTTCACTAACAAAATTTGAGGTCTGCTATACTGTTCCGGAATGACAAGTCTCGAATTAAAATTCTGTAAAAGTATGTTCAACAACAACCTAACAATTTCATTAAAATGTTCAGTAACATTTTTATACGCTTTTAAACTCTTGACGCAAATGTTTTTAGTCCGTTTCAAGATGGATGTAGGATCGCCAAAAAATGTTCGATTACCGATTTTCTTGGGAATGACAAAAGAGGATTATTGCTGGGCGCATACAAAATTTAGTCTCGCATAAATGGGAGGTGTTTGAAAAATGCAGAAATATGGGAAAAGTTGGAATTGAGAAAAATGTAAAATTCATAAAAAGTAGAAAGATAGAAAAGGGATGGATAGAATATGTGAATATATATGGTTAGGGGAAAAGAATATAAAAATTTGAGGGGTATTGGTTAAGTTTTGGGGGAGAGGGGTACTTTGAATTTCCATGGAAAAAGGGGAAAATGCGGAAAAATCAAATTTGGCTTATTTTGGTTATAGTAGAAGAGTAGGGGTGAATAGGAAATATGTGTTAGCAAGAGTGATGTTTAAAAAGAATGAATGAGTTTTGGGTAGGTTTTAAGTAGGAAATTATGGTTTTGGAATATATAAAGATAAGGGAGAATTTTAGTAAATTTATAGATTTTAGTACATTTTATATATTTATTTTAAACACATAGCTAACGGCAAAATACACTAACAAGATATATAGATATTATTTCGCAATTACTGCGATGTATACCACGCCAAGTACCAGAGCGGGGGTGGAGGCCGGCCCTAATATTTTAGTAAAAGTTGAAAAGTTTTATAGGTGTGAAAAAGGCATCAGCCTCAACATTCCCAATTAAAGTTGAGTCGAGCATGAGGGTAACGCTAATAATAATGGGTCCATTTCGAGTTCCAAAGCGATTCCCCAGAGCTGAGGAAGTACCCCGTGGAGTTAGCTGGGTAGGAAATTCCTAAGTATTCTCTGGGCGAGATAGGGAGATGGGTAGCCCGACCAAGTAAATAATTACGCTAGATAGTAACTGCCAACTACTAACTTGTTATAGATCGGGCCTAGCTAGCCATCCGGAAGCGGGAACGTTAAAATAACGGCACGTATAAGCGTAAATCTAAGATCCTAGGATGAAGTATTGAAATAAACGTACGGGTCTAGCCGCCCGGGAAGCTACGTACAAACCTCAAAAGAAGAAAAATAACTAATACTAAAGCCATACCAAGTAACTATTAAGAATAATAGTGCGTTCAATCTTGAGTTTGATAAAATATAAAAACCAAGGCTCATTCAACCAAAATCGAAGTGAAACGAATCAAGCTCGAAGCTAAAATGTAACGGTGCACAGTCTAAGTGAGTGGCTAAAATATTGGGAAACTACAAGGCATAGGTGGCATACATAGTGTCGTTGAACGTTGTTTGGAACTAACAACGGTCGGAGCTGGATTTCTTTTGACGGCAGTGTAACTTCGTGCTTGCGCGAGGCTCCGACCCCCTGCAGCTCTTATAATACACTAATGACACAATTTTGGCCACCGATTATTCTAGCTCCCTAATAGCTGGGGTGCGCGAAATCGCGGTCTAGCGTACTAGCAAAGTGGTGATAAGCAGATTTCCTGGCGTTACCTATGTCGAAGTCGACCTAACGGCAATAGCTCAGCAAGTTGCCAGTGTATCTCTATTACGCTCTTTCTGCGGAGGATCAACAACAGTCATATAGGCTATAAATGTTTATTAATTATCGCGACGAAGTGCCTACCATCTACAGCGTATCAAACCACCGAACCAGTAAGCTTTACCCGTTAAAATCTCGCAGCCATCTATCGAATCGTTGCATCAAACGTCCGACCTATAGACGAGTTCCTAGAATTTGAGTCTGATGAGAAAAGCCACGGCACTTCGTGATATTTACAATCAAGACAACGTTCATACAAGTCGCGTGTATTTATAAAGACGGCTAGCCATATGTAAGAGTATAAAGTCCTCACATCATTCCACTTGTAATTTAGGCACAGGCTACTGCAGGCCTTTCAGGATGATTGTGTAGAGGAAAAGGTGCATATAGCATTTGTTGTACCTGTTCAATTCACAAGAAATCATAATAAATATATCGGCCCACCTGGCAGTAGAAGCCACCATGCTGGAACACCACAACAAAATCGTGTGGTAACAGCTACATGCAAAAACACCGAGGACGACGGTACGATACACTATGAGGTACAGCGCACCTTTATCTCAGCAGTCACTTAATGTTAATGCAATCTATCGTCACACAACCAATTCCAGTCGACATTCGAAATTGTGTAAAGATTAGCTAACCCAGCATAGACATGTCCAACCGCAACCAGGTTTGTCAGAACTTTAACAAAACGAAATCGAGAATGATATAAATTCAAGATAATGTTGAAATAGAATACCTATGTGAAATTTTGACTTAGACTCGAGGCAATCTCGCAGGAACTCGTAGGGAACACGTTTGAACTCGTAACCAAACCAAAAACACAATCTCTAAAAGTTCCATCACTTTTCCTCATGACCGGCTGAGAAATAAAACAAGGATAAATCGCTCTGAGGTTTCCGGCTAAACAGCGCCTATTCTATAGATAAACGCAAAAATCGTAAAACACAGCCATGCGATCGAAATTTCTAACATATTAGCTAGCTCATTTTTCAAAAGCCAGAATGTAATCGCCACACATTCTAATCATAATCCTTGCAATACGAAAGGCACAGTTAATACACTCCAAAGCGCAGGTATCCAAAATAACACGGCACCAAACAATATATATACGTTTACCAAACGTAGCTAGGTCGTTGAAACACCAATCGGCGACAAAAACGGTACCCTGTACGGTGTAGGCAGTATATATTAATGATATATATATGTGGATGTATTATTATTATAAAGGATGGTTGAGAGGGAAATTTAGTTGAAATTTAAAAAGTAAGGAATTTGAAAGAAATAGGGTTGGGAGGTGGGGCTTGGTTTAGAAAAAGTAGGGAGAGGTTAAAGGTGAAATTTTAGTATGATGAAGGGGTAGGTAGGGAGTAGGAATTAGGAATAGGTGGTAGTAGGGAGTAGGAATAGGGAGTAGGATTAGGAAGGTAGGGGTAGGTAAGCAGGGGTTAAGTTTTGAGTAAATGAGAGATGTTTGAAAAATGTGAAAAATTAAAAAACGTAAAATTTATAAGAAGTAGAAAAAGGGGAAAGGTTAGATTAAATATATGAATATATATGGAAAGGAGATAAAGGAATTAAAATTTGAAGTATATTGGTTAAGCTTTGGGGGAGAGGGGGTACTTTGAATTTTGATTAAAAAAGCGGGAAATGAAGGAAAATGGAATTTGTTGAAATTTTGGTTGTAGTGAAAGAGGGTGGGTGAATAGAAAATATGGTGTTTAAAAAGAAAAAGTGTGCTTTAAATAGTTTTTAAGTGGTACATTTATGTTTTGGAGTATATGTATTTGGAAGAATTTTGGGATTTATATAAGTTTTAGTATATTTTCTATTTATACCATAAATACATAGCTAGACACATATTTGTACAAAGTATATTTTTACATAGATATTGCGCTCATATGTCATGCCGAGGACAACAGGAACACTAAGGCAGGAGTGGAGGCTGGCCCCGGTATTTTAGTAGAAATTTGAAAAGTTTTATATATAGTTGTGAAAAAAGCACCAACCCGGACAGGGCGTAACGAATTATTGGCGCGTTATACTAATTTTAAATAAACATTCTAACTTTGGCTTTCTTAATTTTATGCTGAAATTGCGTACCGTGCAAATCGAAGTGGACACGCTGCAGCGCCACAGGAATCCAAGTACGTAGAGATGGAATAGACGCGCGCCAGAAGTCAAGACCTAAATTACTATGCCTCCGGCATTCTACTGTCCACGCGTACGATCATCACATCTTCGAGTGACGAATCCCCTCCCATTTTAATTCCGATAGCCGTCATAATAAAATTACTGTCCAACCCGTACCCCCATCAACAGAACATAAAATAACAGTCGGCTACCAGGGTCCCAGGGCTTAATTTTTGCAAAAATTGGTCTCAAAATTTTATTTCACCAAATCAATTATTTTATGGGTCCCGATTTTTATAGTCCTTTAAAATTTTTAATTTTACTTACTTTTGTTGGGCTACTTTGCATAAATCACATTCATTAGCTTAAGTAGCTAACCTAACTTTAAGTTGAGTTTAATGTTAGTTTTCAGTTGATTATGTGTGATTCTGGAAATCAGTGGTCGTAGGAGCGAAGGAACGTCGCTCGATAATTTATAGTTTTATTGATTTGTGTTAATTGGTTACTTAACTACCGTATGTAAGGTAGCTCTTACGTATCACTACCGTTGTGTTATACGGTTCTCAGAAAAGATGTTTAATCGGTAGAAACGTGGTTTTTGGTTTGCTTACGATATTTTTGAGTATCGACTTTGAATCTTAACGCAAAAGAATTGCGTGAGGAAGTGACTTGCTCTTGGTTTTCATATCTTGGTGTATAGAGAGTTACGCTTAGTCGTAGTTACTTGGCTGAAATTGGCTTCTGATATTATCCATCTTATGAAAGAATGAAGCATCAATAAGGGTGTGTTTCACAGTTAAAACGTGGCTACAAATTACTTAGTAATATATAATATTTCCCTTATAAAAACTCGAAGTGGCTATAACTTTACCAGGAGTGTTGTCGTACTAACATATATTAGTAAGTAATATCTTACAATTTCGGCCCTTAATGTGTCGACTGAGCAATACCAGGGCGAGTAGCACAGGTGGGCTCGTGGTTAGTAGTGCGACTTGTTGGATCGGCAGCCAGTCGGGGCGGCTCATCAAGAAATACTATTCTTGTGAAGACCGGGCGAGTAGGGCCGTGGAATCGAGCACCACTGTATCCCAAATTGTCTGATAAGCCAGCCAGTCAGGGCTTGTCTTTTGAGGAAAGTCCGACTGAATAGTAGTCGACCGCTATAACGCAGTGGTGTTTAACGTAGTTCGTCAGCAAGTCGTTTGCGGATTGTTTAAAATACCTGGCACTCAATAGCGTACGTAATCCTAAGGCATAGGTTTAGGTAATTAAATAACGCTGCAGTCGGTTAGCCAGCCGGGAGTCGGTTGTATGAACTCACAAGAACTTTAATCAAGAAACATCTAACTGAAAAGTAACCGGTTGTCACTCAAACCATACCTCTTAAATATAGACTTTATTAACCTAAACCTAAGAACCTGGGCCAGGTACTCAGATACTTATAATCCATAGCCTAAACTGGAAACTAATAGTAATCGGGATAGTGGAAGAAACTAGTGGCTAAAATACAGATATCTGAATCAGGAAGAAGTAGCCGGTGTTTTTAAGACTGTGCTCAATAAAAATTGGTAATAAATAATAGTACTACGCGTCATAACTGACTAATCACATTTGCTCAATATTGTGCCTTAACATTTTATCCGGTTTTGTAATAAACATTACTTCCTACGGTTCTGTGCGCAATTTTCTAAATCGCGAGTACTAGGGATCTAGCCACGCCACAACGCGAAATATAGGGCATCGATATTGACCACTAAAAGGACGCGTGCCACTCGAGTCGTCCGGCATACTACTTGCCACACATCGAACGCCACGATCTTCGGTGACGAATCCCGTCCCCATTTAATGACCGACAGGTGTCATAACAAAAATCTCCTGCCAACCGCTACCCCCAACAAAGCGACTTAATATAACATAGTGACCACGATTTCGTCTAAAAGGGTCAAATTGGTAATAAAATAAAAGTGGTCAGTATTTTTTGAAAACCCAAAAATCAACCCCGTCATAAATAAGGCAGAAGCCAAAACAGAAGTTATTTATATTGTAACAGGAATTAGTAGACCTCATAACCGGCCGTCTTACGTAAGTCCTATCTAAATTTTAAAATATTAAAATGCCACTTCATAGAACGCCGCCTAGCGCAACAACACAGAAAGAATCGACATCAAAGAACGGCGAAAACGAGCAGGAAACAACGACAAACCTGAGTACAACGGAAGAACTGGAAGACACAATCCAAGAATTTGACTGAAGCGTACCCGAACCAAAAAGAAAAGAGCAACAATAACAGCAACCGAGAACGAGCAACAAAGATGAACAATCGATCGGTGCAAACCAAATTATAACCGACGTAAACCAAACCCAATTCGGCGCAAACAAAAACCAAACGGGTGCAAATCATATACTATTGGGTGCAAACCCAAAACAATTCAGTGCAAACAAAAACAAATACGAGTCGATGCAAATCGAACCAAATCGGTGCAAACCAAACCCGATCCAATACAATTACGATTCATTCGGTGCAAGTAAAGAAAGAATCGATATAAACCAAATATGATTCAATGCAAACAATGATCAATTTGACGCAAACAACGAACAATTCGGTGTAAACCAAAACGAATTCGGTGCAAGTCAAATACAAATCGGTGCAAATCAGTTACGAAATAAAGCAAAACAAGATCAAATCGGTGCAAGCCAAAAGCGATTTGACGCAAACCGAGACCAATGCAATGCAAGCTACGATCAATTCGGTGCAAATTCCAGCGAAGTCGGAACAGACCAAATGCGATATAATGCAAACCGAGAACAATGCGATACAAACCATGGTCGATTTGGTGCAAATAAAGATCGGTTCGATGCAAATAACGATCGGTGCGGTGCAAATAACGACGGATTCGGTACACGCAAATCAACAGGAACCAAGAGCAATGCGATATAAACGTCGGCCAAAATTAATCTATTCTTGTAACTCGATTGACTGGCCCACACTTCTAGCGGATCTTGATACTGAAAACATGTGGTTATGTTTTCGAAATAAACTCACTGATATTATGTTCCACTCTATACCAATTCGCAAACAAGGCAGGCCACGCAAGCGCCCAATATGGGCGAATCACGATTGCTGGAAAAAGCTTCAACGTAAAAGGAACAGTTTTCGCCGCTTTAAACGTCTAAATTCTGAAACGTCTTACCGGTGCTATCTTGAAGCTTCCAAAGCAGCCGATGATGCTTGTAATCGCAGTATTAGAGCCTTTGAACACAAACTTGCTGATAACATTAAACAAGACTAAAAGCTTTTTCGCGTATTCGCGTCGTAACTCGTCTACACGTGTTGAAATTGGTCCTGTCGAATTGCCGGACGGTAGTATTTGTTATGATGCTCAACAACAAACAGAAATTCTGTCACATCATTTTACATCAGTATTCAACGCCCCAATCTTTATACCCCCTGCGCCTTCTTCGGTAGTTGTGCCTGAGACTACTCTATCGTGTGTAAACTTTGACATTAACACTGTACTGTGTCATGTGAAAAGTGCAAATGCAGCCTCTTGTCCTGGTGCCGATAAAATTTCCAATGCTATACTAAGGCAATGTGCTACATCTATTGCTACCCCTCTTAGTCTAATTTTCACATCTTCTATGAACTCTATTACTATTCCCGCTGATTGGAAACACGCAGTTATTCAACCCGTCTTCAAAAGTAGCTCGCGTCATAAACTCATCAACTTCAGGCCAATCTCTCTGACATCTTCCGTGTCAAAAATTATGGAAAAAATTGTGTGCTCCAGGATCCTTGATTACTTACAGCAAAACGACCTGATAACGAAATCCCAGTATGGTTTCTTAGCAAAAAGATCCACTGTAACCCAATTGTTAGAATTCTTCTAAAATATTGTAAGTAAACTAAATGATAAACATGATGTCGACGTTATACTTTTTTACTTTAAAAAAGCGTTTGATAAAGTTAATCATGCCGCTCTTTTGTTCGAAATATTGGTATTAGTGGTCATCTGCTTTCTTGGATTGAGTGCTTCCTGTCTAATCGAGCCCAATGCGTCCGCGTACGCGACTGTCTCTCAGACAATATGCCGGTCTTGAGTGGAGTACCACAAGGTACAATTTCGGGACCCCTCCTGTTCACTATATTTGTAAATGATATCAACGATCACGTTAATTGTAATATTTTTAAATACGCTGACGATCTAAAACTGTGTCAAACCATACGCAGATCTAAGTTCGCTACTGATCGTGTCTTACTTCAAACTAACATTAACAAAGTGATTGATTGGACGTTGACATGGTTAATGTCTTTTAATGAATCAAAGTGTAAATGTATGTCTTTTGGGCGACTAGAAACCTCTCCTAGCTATGTAATATCTGAAACCTTACATTCGAATATTGTAGAGATTAAGATCTTGGCATCTTTTTTCCTCTAAGGCTAAATTTTCAAAACACTGTGCTGTCATTGCCGGGAGAGCGGACGCTATGAATAGGCTCATTAAGAAAAATATAAAAAACCTAACTAATCGTTCGTTTTTGTCCTTATACACAACATTGGTGCGCCCCCTTGTTGAATACGGCTCAGTTATATGGTGTCCTCATTATGATTGCGACATTTCCAGGATTGAAGGTGTTCAGCGCCGCGCTACCAAAATGTTGCCACATTTTCGACATCTTCCTTATATCGACAGACTGCGTTATTTAAACTTATTTCCACTATATATACGGCGCGAACGATCTGATTTAATTTTCACCTACAAGTTGGTTCACCAGCTTATTGATCTGGACATTCACAAATTTTTCGCTTTCGCAAATCCAGTGCGTTCGCGCGGTCACAGTCTAAAACTCGAACTCTTATTTACGCCTAGAACAGTTTACAACGTTTCTTCTATAGTCATCAGATAATCCGACAATGGAATTCGCTGGCGGATGATATTGTGACTGCTCCCACACTTGCTGAATTCAAGCGCAAACTGCATTTGCCTGGAGGTCCCTATTTCGGTCTGTTCAATACCCAATTTCCGACCCGCTGACATGGCGGGTTTCGATTCACTGACAGTCTGGTCAAACTCTTTATAATTGGTATTTGTTGTTCAATTCGACTGCCGGATGGTACGTTTATTCGGTGCAAATCAAGAAGAATTTGATACAAACCCAACACGATTCAACATATATAAATCGAGATCAATACGGTGCAAATCCAGATCAACTCGGTGCAATCCAAATGCAGCTCAATGTAAATTACGAACAGTTCGGTGCAAATCAAAACCGAGTTGATACAAGTCGAATGCGATTCAACACAATACGTAATCAAATTGACGATCAACTCGGTGCAACCAAAGCACTATTCGGTGCAAGCCAAATGCAATTCAACGCAAACCGAGACCAAATCACGAGCAATTCAGTTCGAACCAAAATGGAGTCGGTGCAAATCAAAGGCGACTTAACACAATTTGCTAGAAATCGCGACGAACAAGATCAGATCGGTGAAACCGATAAACAATCGGAGGGTATCAAACACGAATCAGTGCAAATCAAGATCAATTCGGTTGAATCCAAGACCGATTTGGTGCAAATAAAGAACGAACCGGCGCAAGGCGAAACGGTGAAACATAGAACCAAGCACAAGTTCCGAGCGTGACAACAAATTTCGGCGCAACCAAGCGCAGGCCCCGTATGTAACAAAGAACTGCAACGTGTTTCAACGATGAGCCCATGGAATCAAGCGAAAATATTGCAACTGGTGCCAAACCAAACGATGTGTACCGATACTGCGGTGCAACACTAATCGCCCATCAATGCAACCAAATTGCACTCGCAGGAAGCAATTCGATCATGAATGCCGGAATACCGTTAGCAACAACAACGCCGTACATGTGTCAACTGTTCCAATTGTAACAACCAAGGATGACAACGAGTCAAAGTAATAACGAAAGCCAACGAAACAATGACCTGATGCCGATGAACCAGCAACTGATCGAAGCATTGATCAAAGTGGCAACTGATCGAAGCGTTGATCAAAGTGGCGACTAAAGAAACGACGCAAGCATCGAACACAACGCAACAATCAATCGGTCAAGCGATTATGGTCAAAATGGAACCGAGGTCCGAAACCTTCAACCATATCAAGGCAATATAAGCTTCGAGAAATTCAGCGAAGAACTCGAAAAACGCTGGCCCAAGATGGTATTGACAACGAACAGAAAAACTCTGAATGCTCAAAGCGAAAATGCGAGGAAAAGCAGAAGAATACTTGGAGGTATTGACGCTTGAGAAAACCAAAGAACTGTGCAACTACAATGAATTGGTCCAGAAGTTCAAAGAACGATTCGACGTACCAAAAACGTTGACGAACCACATGAACAAGTTGCAAAGTCTACGGCAAACTGGAACGGTCAAAGACTTCGTAGATGGTTTACGGGTGTACGCAGCAACACACCTGACCGCGAGACGCGTACCAGAATCAATCGTCGAAGAGGTCCTCAAGTCCGCACCGGGCACTGGATTAAAGAACGACATCCGAAACCGATTGGGCGCGACGAAAGAAAATGCCTTCACGACGTTAACGGAGAAAGCCGAAGTAGTCGAGAACTTGGATCAACAAATGAATCGAGGATTACAAAGCATAAGCGAGCAACGACCGAGATACAGAGAAATACAATCCAGTCAAACGGGTCAAATCGAAACCAAATGAGAGCGAACATGGTCCAACAAGGGATGCGACCGAGCTTGCAAAGACTGCAAAACACAATGGCGTCCGCAACGGTGGAACAATCAATCGATACAAGTACGCCAACCACAACAGCAACAAATCGTGCAACCATGGATTATATATACCGATACCAGTGATGCCAACACAGAACGGCATGAATTACCAGCAACCAGTGCAAGCATGTTACGAACCGAGAACGCAACAAGCAACGCCGCAAGCGATATATCCGGGACAGGTGTCGCAATAATCAACGCAACCACAAACGAATTGGCAAAAAGAGCAAAGCATGTCAATATCGATGATAAATCAGCAACAGCAAAATCGGCAAACGTTGACGAACCAAACGCACCAAGGTGCAACAACTGTAGAAGTCTACACTATAAAACAGTACAATTCTATCAAAGCAGCGCAGTGCAAAACGCAAGAGGAGTGCGAATGGAGAATCAGCAACAAAACCACAACCGATACTGAGTGGTCCCAAAGCGATCGAGTCTACATAACTGAACAATGAACCGGCGAGATCGAGTTGAGTACAACAAAGAAAGACCATTCAAAAAGCACGAGAGAACACAGAAGATATATCGGCTTAAGAAAAAGAACAATTCGTAGCGATGCACCAAATAGAAGATCACGAACCATGTAGCGACCCAACGGTGCATCGATGTGTACCTGGATAGAACTAAGAAGCTTTGAGGCCTAGTCGATACTGGTCACAAATAACAATCATTAGTTAAGAACAATACGAAAAACACTTGAGTCACTTGCCGCTCAAACAAACGTCAGTATGCCTGGTAGCATTCAATGGAGATTTCACAGAAAGAGCAATATGCTACTTCTTCGTGTCGGTTCACTTAGAAAAGACGGTGCGAAAAATACGATTCATCGTGATCCGAAATTTCTGAAAGATTGCGATATGTGGACACGATTTTCTAGCAGCATTCGAATTGGTAATTGACTATCAACAATTAGGAATATATAACTATGAATGGAAATGGGCACCTCATAATTTGCGAGTAAACGAAATGGGGTCAGTTCGGTAAGACAACACGAAGCGATTTGAGATGTGCAAGTGTCGAACGCGCAATTACAAACAAAATTAAAGTCGAGCAGAAAGAAGCTCCACAGAAGGTCAAAGAAGAACAACTAAAAGGAAGCCAAAGAATTAAGAAGCATCGAATAGTTGCAGTGTATCAAGAAAAATCTGATTGCTAAACATCATCCATAGTCGAAACAGAGATACAAGTGCAACCAACTCAAAGAGAAGACAGTCTAGGATCCGATATCGAAAGTCAGAAAGAAACGAGGAATGGGCAAGAAATTAATGACCGGTGACGGACGAAAAGTGTATAATCGAGAGAACCTACGGCAATGGTGAAGAAAACGGGAAAGAAAAAACCTCAAGAAAGAAGACTCACAAAGCCAAAAGAACGGTCAAACAAAGAACGGGCCCAAAAGAAAATCAATCGCAAAAAGGAAAGAACAGCAACGCATGCTGAGCACCCAATACCACAATACCAAAAAAGGAAGGTTCAAGTTAAACAATGGAAAGAACGAACAGTCAACCGACGAGATCGAGCGGAGTGCATCAAAAAAGAACCAAAGAAAATTGAAGACATATTGGGAGAAATGTTTGTGAGAGTGGGTCAAGGCGCATTACGAGAAAAACAAGAGATAATGAAGACAGAAGTGCAAGAATATGACATGCGTAAAGATGACGAATTATGAGAAACATTAGCGGCAGCAAGAAAAGAACAAAGTACGAAAAGACACTCAAGGTCTCCAAAAGACGAGCCACATAACGCGAAATACATAAAGTAGGCGTGAAAACTCAGAAGAATCTGAGCGTGGCAAGAAGTCTTCAGAACTAAGACGTGAATCTAATCGATCAAGACCGTGAGACTCGGAAGGATCGAGCCAGAGGCAAGAGCCACGATTCGACTTAAAATAGTATTATTCCTGATCGAAAAAGACCCAATCGGTGAACGAAACGAAGTTGTAGTCACAATCGGTGGTCATAAATAATTCGAAATAAATTCGCATTCACAAACGATTACCATAACAAATTCGACCTTACAATCGGTGATCGAAAAGAATTTGAACTCAAAATTGGTGAACAAAACGGAACCTAAATCAGCAATGGGTGACCGAAAAAAACTAGAACGTACCATCGGGGATCAGAAAAACAGTCTAACAATCGGTGCTTAAAAGAACAACTATAACAAAGCGATGAGATGGAGGATGTGATGAGCCAGTCTGCGCCCTCGCCGGGTCTTCGTTGATCAGGAAGGCAGCTAATGGAGGAAGAAGGGATTGGTGTCAGCCGTTCGGGGGCACTTGAAACTTCCGAATCCATGCCTTCTTATAATGATCAATAAGACAAGAAACGGAACAACGGCAACCAAATGAATCGATATGGCCCCAATGATGAAACAGACAAGCGTGGAACAAAGAACGGATTCAAATCAAAACCGATCAATGGTAAAGCCAATCGGGGAGTCAATGCAAAAAACCCGATCAACGAAAACGAATCAATGTAATGACAATCGTTGACGAAAGAATCCCAAAACGACGACAAACCAAAATAGCGACAAAGAATGGACGCGACCAAAATTCCCGAAGAACATTGGTCATAACGAAACCGGTTCCCAGTGTAACGACCTCGAGACCCGTGGACCAGAAGAATACCCGGTGGCCTCAATCGAACCTCAATAATTACCGAAATCGACAGGGATGATTAAGAACTGAGCCGCCAAAGAACTGTACCAAAGAAGGTACCAAACCGAAAGAAACCAGTAAAGAAGAAACCCTCGCCAAAAACTATGAAGCTAATATATATGTTTTGCTGTTTTGTATATTTATCTTAAATTGTTGTTGTTATATACTAATCATTTCATGTTTTCAGGCAGTTATGTTTGGGGGGACCCCACAAGTCCGAAGAAACCCCCAAAGCCAAAGAAAGAAGAATTTGAAATCGGGACGGAAGTGAAAGAGGAAAATATAATTTGGGATAGACGTGGCTGAAATAATCGGCACGAAAACAGGGGCCGGTTAATAGATGATTTGATGAATCGGGTTTTGGAGCGTCAGTGGTAGACGCTATTTTGGCGAAGGGGTGAATGGTAATGGAAAGAAAAGATAAAGGGATGGTAATCGGCAGGGATAAAACAGATGTTGGCGCGGGCCTTAGAGGCAAAGTTAAGGGCTTCGGTTCATGGTGTGAAGGGGTTCACCACTAAAAATGTCCCCCGATAGCCTCTCAGGAAAGCTCCTTCAGCTTTTTTGGGAAATAAAAAGGGTCAGGCATAAAACTGGGATACAACGGGATGCGCAAGTGAACTCAAGAGGTGAAGTTAAGGGCTTTGGTCCGTGGTTTGAAGGGGTTCACCACTTGAAACGTCCCCTGTTAGCCTCTTGAGAGCACTTTCCCATCTCGTTTGGAACAAAAAGAATAGCATCAGTAGTAGATGCTATACCGACAGGGGACATCGGGGTTCTATTGTCATACCAGGGGTCGCCGGGCCTAATTTTACAAAATTGGTATCAAAATTTTTATTTCGCCAAATCAATTAATATATGGGTCCCCATCTTTATAGTCCTTTAAAATTTTGAATTTTACTTACTTTTGTTGGGCTAATTTGCATAAATTACATTCTTTAGTTTCAGTAGCTAACCTAATTTTAAGTTGAGTCTTATATTAGTTTTCAATTTATTATGTGTGATTCTGGAAATCGGCGGTCGTAGGAGCGAAAAACGTCGCTCGATATTTTATAGTTTTATTGATTTGTGTCTCCGACCAATCGGAGACCGTATAATTAAACCAGGGTTTCGGTCTTTTCTTGTTTTAGACAATTAAATTTTGAAATTGGGCGTGCTACCATAAGTCGTTAGGTCCCCGAACCAAAGGAAATTATTGGCTTTCCTTTGGATTAGGGGTAACTAGTAGCTCATTAAGTTTTGCGAGCATCTTTTTACGGGTGCCCAAAATTTACCATCCCGTCCCTCGCCCCGATATATCGACAGCAAAATCGGCAATTTGTACCAAATTGACAGACTCTTATATCCCCTTAATTCTTATCTCTCCAATTTTTGCCCAATTTTCATACCCAGCTTATTCCCCAAATTGTATAATAATTACTCGTAAGTTTTTAATATTACTTAAAGTTTACATAATAGATAAATATTAAATTTAACTATTAACTAGAACTGCAACTTTTAAAATTCAATACCCGGATCCGGGCCACGCAAAATAAAATAACCGGACCCAAATTGTTTAGATGTAAATGTTTGACTTTTAACGTATCTTCTACTAGTTCAACATCTTACACTAGTTCTACTTTTATGATACGGTAGATAGAATTGGCTTTAAAGTAAGCTCGAAGAGCACCTATGAAATTAATGGCATGAAATTTTTCCCTCGAGTTTTAAAGTGGCTGGTCTATTATATACTTATTTAACATAAAGTGCAAGTCATTTATATAACTTGAATCCTCTGTAATAATAATAATTAAGAAAGTTTTCTTGTCAATATGGTGAAATTACGTCACCTTTTACATGTAAGCACAATTCAACTAACTTTGTATGTGTCACATATTAAAAGCTACGGCTACACGTGTGCACTGCCTGCGTTTTAAGTACGATATAGCATCGTTTGAGTAGGTAGCGAGCATAAATTTTTGAAAATTAATTTTTTGGACAGATTATCAGCTAGAATGGAGGATCCTGAGAGTTAGTAGCGGGTTTTCTTTGGCGACTATTGCATTTTCCAACATAACCATCGCATATCTGAAGACCATTTAATTTAACATTACAATCAGTCATCAGATGGTTGTTTTTGGCGAACATGAGTATTAGTGAACATAATATATAACTGGATATTAAATCGAGCGAGCTGGAACCACAGGGTTTTGAATTAAAATTATTGCCGATGTAGGATTTTAAAAGGTCTCAGAGAGATGCATTAGGAACGCCAAAGTACTATTTAAGCACAGAATAGCCATACTATGTCCGTTTCCGCTCGCTTTGCGAGTTTCTAGCTATAATTTCTGTGAAGTCGTTTAATGATATTTTTTAATTTATGGACCAAAAATATCAAATTTTGGCTCTTTTTCGAAATACATGTAGGTGTTTAGGTCATTAGAGTGTGCCTACAGGCTTTCAGGGTTGTTGAGCACGATCAACGCAGCTATATTTGCGTGGTATGCATCAAGTAAGGTACGTGTTGGGTGCTCAAACTAAAAATTGCTCTTGGAATTATAATTTGTCTAAAAATTTGGTATTTATAAATTTCAAAAGTTCTTGTCATGTTGGTCTTCGGAGAAAGAAATAAAGGATTCTATAGTTTCGGTATAGGATAAACATAGCTAGTAAAGTATTAGATGTGTAATTATCGCCGTGTGACTTTAAAGGGTCTCAGAGAACTGAATTAGGATCGACAAAATATTTTTAAGTGTAGTATATCTATATTAGCTCTGTTTCTCATCGCTTTACGAGTACTAGTTATTAGTTGCCGTGAAATCTCGTTGAGCGGAGTTCGGCGAAACCGAGCGAAGCGTTTTTATTTTCTGTCTGGGAGTAAAAAGGTCGATGTCCGTCCGTTCGTTCGGTCCGACGGATCTCAAGAACCACTGAACGGATTTTAAATTTTTTTTGTTTGAAAGCCTATCAATGTCAGAGTGTGCACCTGATATTTGGGATTAAAAATTTTTGAGTGGTTAATTAGTAATTAGCTAATTAGTTAATTTTATGCAGCTAAAATAGAGAATTTTGCAATATTTGTGTTATTTATTGAAATAGAATCGTTTCGATCAAACCATTATAGGGTCTTTTGGGTCGAAGAATTCAAATATAATATTTTTACCAATGATAA
The DNA here is from genome assembly GCA_030248225.1 of Trileptium ribeirensis. Classification (NCBI taxonomy): domain Eukaryota; kingdom Metazoa; phylum Nematoda; class Enoplea; order Enoplida; family Thoracostomopsidae; genus Trileptium; species Trileptium ribeirensis. The sequence continues at coordinate 29,292 of JASANE010010135.1, forward strand.
AGCCCTATGCCCTATGCAATGTAGTTACAACAATTGAGTACATTCGTAATGCCACAGCCCAAGCTCCGCTCACAAATGTAGTTCCACTACCGACTAGTATTGATAACTCTGTCGCTGTAGCGTTTGCCTGTGGATTCAAAGACAGGAGGGTGTTGGTTCGAATGCATGATTTTTCAGCAGACTTTTTTCACTCCTTGACCCCTAGGCAAAAGATACTAAATACTATCGAAGCGTTGGTTCGTCACCGACCATATGGGTTCGTGCTGAGGAGTGGAACTCAGCGTGCTTTTGTCGGAGCAACAGAGTGTCGATACCATGGTCATCCTACCATGTCTCCCGTGCTCCGAGTTTTCTTGCCTTTTGCAATAGACAAACGATTGATCGTTTAACTTAAAGAATTATAGTATTACCGGAAAGTTGTTATCTTACAGGCTTTTGTGTTTTCGGCATTCCTGAATACGATAAAAGCAATTGAAATAAGCAAATGTTTGGGTCCTGCAACGTAAATATTCTGATGTTTAAATTTCGTCGGTTTCCGCTTTTTGGTCATTGGAGATTTTATATGACTAAAATAACGTAGCGTTGGTATTGTAGTTTAGTCGGTTTACAATTGGTATCGTGAACTTTAACGGTGTCTGTGCGCTGAATTTGGAACGACGAAACGGTCACTAAACGCAGAGTAGCCATACTCGCCCCCCCGTTTCCTTTCGCTTTGCGAGTACCTTATAAATTATACATGTAAAGCAAATTACACCTAAGAAAAAGCTTATATGACCGCTTGGTAGCTCAGCATATTTTAATTGTCAGTTTTACAACACAAAAATCGTCGAGTGAAGCTAATTTGCATATCATTTCAGTCTGAGGAAACAAACGATAAATTTAAATTATACAATGTATTAGATATATTATGCATTATAAAATTAAAGGACGCCAAGTTATACTTAGGGTGCAGGTGCTGATTTTCTTTTTTGTAGCAATCGCAGCTAGAGTCGCCGAACCACAAGCCTCAAAGAGCTGCCACTTTAACGCTGAATCTCTGTTTACCTTCCGGGCAAACTCATGCCCAATTTGCAAGTGCGTACCCTGGAGCAATGTGGTCATAGGTTGTTACGAAAGAAGATAATGCGTATAGAGGAGGGCTCGATCATACTACCTCATGATTGTGAAACCTGCGCCCTAACCACTGCGCCACACGGCCGCTACTGTAAAATATGTAGTATATACTAACATATATAATTATGATTTATGTTTGTGGCACTACATGTTGTTAGTGCTGGAAGTCAGATTCTACTGCCGCCTTGCTGAAGCATGAATCAAAAAATCTTGCGCCCCTGGCCCCATATGTGCTTGCGTAACAGCAGTAGTTGCTGCTTATCTTATGGAATAAAATATAATATGTACGGAATTTGTAAAAAATATATCAGTGGTTGGCCCTGATGAATGACGGAGGGATTTCATTATAGCAGCCTTATAATTGCTGTGAAGCAGAGCAGGTATAGCTCAGTTTCTAGTGCGTTAGCTTGTGGATCTAACTCGGGGTTCTCCATTTGGCTGAAAAATTTGCTTTGTGTAAGAACCTGGGACCCCTGGTTTGGAACAAGGGAGCATTTTGCCAAGAGGAAAACGGTTAAAAATAGTGTCGTAAACACAGACAAAACGCTTTTTTGACAAAATTTACAAAATTTTTGGCTTCTGTTTGAAAGTTTTAGTAAATGTTAATAAATTTTTTATGTCATTTTGGAGTGTTTAACCCAACAGATACAAAAAAATTTTGTCAAGGGCGATGAACCTTTGTAGCCCAAAATTTGCCGAGGGCTCGAACTGATTGGTACATGGTTTTTGCCTGCGGCGCTTGAAAATGACAGGGCCGCATTTTGGAAAGCCCAGAAAACTGCAAGGGATCGTGGGTTCGAATCCTACCCCAGTGCAACTTTTCAGTCGACTGTTTTTGATATCACTATTAGGCCCAAATAAAAAGTTGTTAACCTAACAAAAATTGTCGGATATTCTCGTTTTTTGTGGCTCACTGGGCTACGCTTCAACATACTGAAGGTGGCGGAGACCATGATCTGCGATTTCGCTACTTTTCTAACAGTTCTTATACACTCCATAAAATATACGTATTTTATAAAACTGTGAAACGCGAGTTTTGATAAACTATAAGAGTCAGTAATTTCTGCAGAACGTTGTTGTTGGTAAACAATTAAAAGAAACACCATGAATGTGTGATCCTTGCTGACAAATATTTTGTTTACTCGTTTTATTGGGATTTCCATTGCTGTTGCTTGTTTATTTCATAACTGTATGTCGCACATTCATATTTATATATATGATATTCTCAGGGAAATTTTAATTACATTTGCCTGCCCAATTTTGTAAGTGGGAAATGTTTCACACTTACAGTTTCTGAAATGTTGGTAATGGTAGATGTGTTGCCTAATATTCGATGATTGTATCAAAAACAATTCAGTACTCTACACCGTCATCGTTGGTTGTGTTGTGCAGGTATCTCTATGTGTTTATTTTATTTCTTGAAGTGGTTATACAATAGAAATATTATGACTATGACACTAAGTAATCTTGTAGGATAATATATAGTTGTTTAAAATGATGGTAGGCGGTGAAATACGCAAGCGACGGACATATCCGTTAATAAATATATATAGATTTGTATTTCGATAGTGCCAGTTATATACAATTATTGTTATATTTTAATGCCTGCGAGACCATAATGACAGCCACGAAGTTGTAGAACTGACAGTAGTGTCCAATTTATGGTTATAACATTTTACGTTTGAGAATGTTCCAAAATTTCAATAACAATGAAGATGAATTAAGCATTAATAGTAGCTCTGGATGCGCTGTAAAAACGCTTTAAACTTGAAGTAGATGATACCGTTTGCGCTCTAGCTCACATGTATGTGTCACTATTGCTGTGCACGGATTGATCTGTCAAAATGTTTATGAATTATACTCGTTTACTGGAACCGTGAAGTACCAGGTTTACTATGAAGATATTAGTTCATTGTGGCAGATGCAGCGGTTAAGAATCTGCGCCATATTCTAACTGACTGCTTGCATTGAAAAAGTGGTTGATATTATATATATTTCTGCTACTCCACTGGGGTTCAAGTCCTTCAAAACAGGTCATTTCGGAACTGCCTAAGGAAAGCCATAGAAAAGGTGCACCCGAACTGGATTGGATTTGTAACATAGAAGTATGTATATATGTAATTTTACTATAGTCAGTGTGAGAGATTTATTTCGTTAATAACCGAAGTTTCTGCAGTTCCATGACAGTGACGTGAAGACAACCAGACTTATTGCAAATCGTAATGTATTTAATGCTTGTGTCATTTCATGCTACATTTTCATGCATGTTCCGAATTTATTTCAGGTAGGCACGAGTGTTTGTTACTTTGATATATGAGCACGATACCGGAATAGCTTTGCACAAGATTTTGGTATTTTTGCCACAGTAGGCTAAATACAGATGTATACGGATAAAATCTGAATAGCTTAGTCGCATTTAATTGTCTGACCAGTCCATAGCCTTCATAAAAGGAAGACGAACTTTGGAACCCATTTTCATTCTTGCGGGAAATTTCACAATAGGGGAACAATATATTGTTTTATATGTTGCATATTTCAATACTTTCGGGTTCTTTATACTTCTACATGTTGTTGAAATATTTTCAGACTATAACAAGTGATTTAGTATTATAGATGGCAGTTACTTATATTCAGAAATATTTAGTATACAGAAAACAGGAATTTGTGTGCATAAATAAATAATGTATTTATTTGAATGTGGGAGGACGAACATGGGGGATTTGGAAAGTGGGGCTCCACTGTGGTTAGGCCAGTCTATGACGACTAGTGTTACTCATATAATTTTTCGCATTTACTAGTATGTTTGTAGGGATAAAAACCTAAACTTTAGTTTTAGGGATGTGAGCGTTGTCGTCCGAAAATAGTATAGTTGCAATTCTAGTCATGTTTCATTGTCATTTGCATGAGTTGAAATCCGTTTAAATTGGTGATTGAACTTTTATATGCGAAATGAAATCAGTACCTTTTTAAAAATAATCGCTTGATAGCCACAAACGTTCTTCATTTTTATGTGGATGTTTATGTTGTTTTAATGTTGATTTTCTTTCTTGTATCGCTATAATATGGCCTAGTTGTGGTTTATGTTAGTGAAATTTGCCACCTCAGAGGCATCACGTGGTACTACATACAGGAATCTTAAACAGGGGATGGAAAACTAAAACCAATTCAACATTCTGTTTTGGGCTTCTTATCAATTCTAGTGGAAAAGTATGGTAATTGTTGTCATATATACATCTAGGTTTTTGTCTGTTAACACAGTTTGTACACCAGATTTGGTTTTGAATTTTGATAATGGACTTTGAAGTGTGACCCGAAAGTTGGATTATTTACTCATGTTCGATTTGTAACAGATCCTTACGGATCGTTACGAGGTGGATAATCCTGACCACAGCCCAATGGCCAACTTTTACCGAAAACTCATAATCTTGACCACACAGCAATGGTCAACATTTACGAAAATCCTGACCACACGATAATGGTTAACAAATTTTCGAACAAAAATAAATCTGACCACACCCAATGGTTAACATTTTTTCGAATAAAAATTAATTCTGACCACAGTGCCATGGTCAACATTTTTTCGACCACCAATAATTCTGTCCACAGTAAACAACAAACATTTTTCCGAATACAAAAATTCCTGTCCACAGTATAAATGGTCAACATTTTTTCCGAATACAAAAAATCCCGTCCACAGTATAATGGACAACATTTTTTCCGAATACAAAAAATCCCGTCCACAGTATAATGGTCAACATTTTTGCAAAAAAAAAATCCGATCACAGTATAATGGACAACATTTTCCCGTGTACTAAAAATCCCGACCACAGCATAATGGTCAACTTTTAATCAAGTTCCCCGATAATCATGACCACGTGTATAGCGGCCAACTTTTTAGATTCATTCACCAGTTTCTCCCCAACCTGAAGCACTTGACAGGAACAGCCCAAAAGGGTACGAACCCACCCTCGCCTTATAATACGTACATTTATGTAAGCAGAACCAATTAACCTCCTCTGAATGCAAACAAACATGTAAATCGACTTCTTCATATATTGAAGTTACTTTAATGTACACCCATCGGCCATAAACCCCTGTTGTCACCCATATATGGAACATCGCTTAACTGGCACAAATCATGAACCACAGTATATACGTAAATCAACAATCGAAGTACCTGCAAGAGCAATAAGGTTATGTAAGCCACATAGTTGCGATAAATCAGGAATTATCCGGTATATAGCGTAGCAGAAATTGAAACAGAACTAAAATCAAAGTATATTGACGTACGAAATTGGAACAAAACATTGCCAGCATATAATGGATATATATATAAGTGAATGGAGTAACCAGATACTAAATAGTCCCGCCATGTAAAGGATCGTTTTTTAGTATTTCGGCTTGCACCGCCGACCTGTTTTGATCAAGATGGGTATTACCGTTGCCCTTTCAGGAAAGTACTAATTGCTGAAGAATCGTAATCGTTTGTGGATAATGTCTAATATTCAGCTATGTACATATTGATTATAGTACCCCAATGGCACGCCTTGGTACATATATTATTAGTATTTTCATTTCATTTTTCTTTATTGGCCATAAAGGCACCCTGTATGAATAGTTGAATATGTATCCTTATCATCGTTATTGTTATCTGTTTGATGGCCATAAAGGCACTTTCAATATATATACATGACCGTATACAATAAATGTGCCGGTGAATTGATATTGTTGGCCATATGTCAGGTACGAGCTTTATATTAATTGGGTATACATTGTCAATTAATTCTTGTACTCTGTTCATACCATTATTGTTATTGCCTCGCCGTAAGGCGCCGCCATTGGGGCACTATAACGAGATGTACATAGCTAGTACTTTATAACGTTATTACATTCTCCAGCAAATATCGTTCTGATAAGGCCAACCGATACCCATCTTGATCAAAACAGGTCGGCGGTGCAGGCCGAAATACTAAAAAATACGAGTCCTTTACATAGCGGGACTCTTATAGGTATCTGATTACTCCATTTACTTATATATATATATCGATATAAATGGTGCATTGAGTTTGTTCCAATTATGTACGTATATACCTTGTTCTGGTTCTGTTCACCCATCCTGATAATTCCTGATTTATCGCAATTATGTATAACTTATAGTCTATTGCTCTTGCGAGAGTCACTTTGATTGCTGATTTACGTATATACTGCAGTTCATGATTTGTGCCAGTTAGGCGATCCTTATATGAGGTGACAACAGGGTTTTATGGTCGACGGACAAAGTAAAAATATATAGAGAGAAGCTCAATTTACATGTTTGTTTGCATTCAGAGGAGATTAATCGGTTCTGCTTACATAATGTACGTATTATAGGCGAGGGTGGGTTCCGTACCCTTTTGGCTGTTCCTGTCAAGTGTTCAGGCTGGGGAGAAACTGGTGACTGAATTCAGAAAAGTCGGCCACTATACACGTGGTCATGATTATCGGGGACTTGATTAAAAGTTGACCATTACGCTGTGGTCGGGATTTCTAGTACACGTGAAAAATGTTGTCGATTATACTGTGGACTGGATTTTTTTGTATTCGGGAAAATGTTGTCTATTATACTGTGGACTGGATTTTTTGTTATCTGAAAATGTTGTCCATTATACTGTGGACGGGTTTTTTTGTATTTTGGAAAATGTTTGTCCATTAGATACTGTGGGATTTTTTGTATTCGGGAAAATGTTGTCCATTATACTGTGGACAGAATTATTGGTGGTCGAAAAAATGTTGACCATGGCACTGTGGTCAGAATTAATTTTTATTCGAAAAATTCTTTAAATGTTAACCATTGGGTGTGGTCAGATTTATTTTTGTTCGTTCAAAATTTGTTAACCATTATCGTGTGGTCAGGATTTTCGTAAAAGTTACCAAATTGTTGACCATTGCATGTGTGTGGTCAAGATTATGAGTTTTCGGTAAAAGTTGGCCATTGGGCTGTGGTCAGGATTATCCACCTCGTAACCATCTGAAGGATCTGTTACAAATCGAACATGAGAAGTAACCAATCTTTTGGGTCACACTTTCAAAGTCCATTATCAAAATTCAAAACCAAATCTGGTGTACAAACTGTGACAACAAAAACGCCTAGATGTATATATGACAACAATTACCATACTTTTCCACTAGAATTGATAAGAGAGCCGAAACAGAATGTTGAATTGGTTTTAGTTTTCCATCCCCTGTTTAAGATTCCTGTATGTAGTACCACGTGATGCCTCTGAGGTGGCAAATTTCACTAACATAAACCACAACTAGGCCATATTATAGCGATACAAGAAAGAAAATCAACATTAAAACAACATAAACATCCACATAAAAATGAAGAACGTTTGTGGCTATCAAGCGATTATTTTTAAAAAGGTACTGATTTCATTTCGCATATAAAAGTTCAATCACCAATTTAAACGGATTTCAACTCATGCAAATGACAATGAAACATGACTAGAATTGCAACTATACTATTTTCGGACGACAACGCTCACATCCCTAAAACTAAAGTTTAGGTTTTTATCCCTACAAACATACTAGTAAATGCGAAAAATTATATAAGTAACACTAGTCGTCATAGACTGGCCTAACCACAGTGGAGCCCCACTTTCCAAATCCCCCATGTTCGTCCTCCCACATTCAAATAAATACATTATTTATTTATGCACACAAATTCCTGTTTCTGTATACTAAATATTTCTGAATATAAGTAACTGCCATTATAATATTAAATCAGCTGTTATAGTCTGAAAATTTTTCAACAACATGTAGAAGTATAAAGAACCGAAAGTATTGAAATATGCAACATAGAAAACAATAGTATTGTTCCCCTATTGTGAAATTTTTTCCCGCAAGAATGAAAAATGGTCCAAAATTCCGTCTTCCTTTTATGAAGGCTATGGACTGGTTAGACAATTAAATGCGACGAAGCTATTCCAGATTTTTATCCGTATACATCTGTATTTAGCCTACTGTGGAAAAACGAAAATCTTGTGAAGCTATTCCGGTATCGTGCTCTTACTATCAAAGTAACAAACACTCGTGCCTACCTAAAATAAATTCGGAACATGCATGAAAATGTAACATGAAATGACACAACATTAAGTACATTACGATTTGCAATAAGTCTGGTTGCCTTCACGTAACTGTCATGGAACTGCAAAAACTTCGGTTATTAACGAAATAAATCTCTCACACTGACTATAGTAAAATTACATATATACATACTTCTATGTTAGAAATCCAATTCGAGTCCGGGTGCACCTTTTCTATGGCTTTCTTTAGGCAGTTGCGGAAATGTCCTTTCGGAAGGTTTTGAACCCCAGTGGAGTAGCAGAAATATATATAAATATCAAGCCACTTTTTCAATGCAAGCAGTCAGTTAGAATAGGGGAACAATATATTGTTTTGCATATTTCAGGTTTTTGGGTTCTTTAGACTTTGACATTGTTGAATATTTTCCAATACTATAAAGAAGCGATAATTTAGATTATAAAAAATGTCAGTTACTTATATTCAGAAATATTTAGTATACAGAAAACAGGAATTTGTGTGCATAAAATAAAGCAATAGGTATTCATCTGAATGTGGGAGGACGAACATGGGGGATTTGGAAATGGGGGGTCTATGTGGTTAGGCCAGTCTATGACGACTAGTGTTACTTATAGAATTTTTCGCATTTACTAGTATGTTTGTAGGATACAGAAAGTATCACTTTAGTTTCTAGGGATGTAGAGTTGTTGTCCGAAATAATATAGTTGCAATTCTAGTCATGTTTCATTGTCATTTGCATGAGTTGAAAATCCGTTTAAATTGGTGATTGAACTTTAATATGCGAAATGAAATCAATACCTTTTTAAAAATATAAGTTCGCTTCTCATAACTCACAAACGTTCTTCATTTTTATGTGGATGTTTAATGTTGTTTTAATGTTGATTTTCTTCTTGTATCGCTATAACATGGCGAAGTGGTGGTTTATGTTAGTGAAATTTGCCGACCTCAGAGGCATCATGTGGTACTACATACAGGAATCTTAAACAGGGGATGAAAACTAAAACCAATTTTAAAACATTCTGTTTTGGGGCTTCTTATCAATTCTAGTGGAAAAAGATGGTAACTGTTGTCATATATACATCTAGGTTTTTTGGTCCGTTAAAACAGTTTTTCGGCACCGTATCATCTGGTTTTCCGAATTTCTGATAATGGATTTTAAAGTTACCTGTAAATGGATTATTTACTCACGTTCGATTGCAACAATACCTCCTTTACTGCATTGTTAACGCAGGCTGGACAACCCTGACGACAGTCGAATGGCGAATTTGCTAAAACCTGATAACCTCTGTTACCAATATAGCAATGGTTAAAAGCACTTAAGAAAATCCTGAACTACACGATATATGGTTCACAAATTTTGAACAAAAATAAATCTGATCACACCTAATGGTTAAACATTTTTTCGAATACAAATTAATTCTGACCTACAGTGCCATGGTCAACATTTAATATTCTACCACTAATAATTCTGTCCAGTATACAATGGACAACATTTTTTCCGAATACAAAAAAACCTGTCCACAGTATAATGGACAACATTTTTTCCAATAAAAAATCCCGTCGACAGTATAATTAGAACAACATTTTTCCCAATACAAAAAATCCCGTCTACAGCATAACGAAAACATTTTTTCCGAGATAAAAAAAATCCGTCCACAGTATAACTGGACAACATTTTTCCGTGAACTAAAACCGACCACAGCATAATGGCCAACTTTTAATCAAGTTCCCCTGATAATTCATGAACCATGTGTATAGTGGCCAACTTTTTTCCGAATCCAGTCACCAGATTCCGAACCTGAACATGACAGGAAAAACCTAAAAGGGTATGAACCCAATCTTGCTTATATATATGTACATTTATGTAAGTATAACCAATTAATCTCCTAATGCAAACAAACATGTAAATTGAGCTTCTCTATATATTGAGTTACTTTATGTACACCCATTCTACTATAAAACCCTGTTGTCACCGCATATACTAATTGCTGAACTGGCACAAATCCTGAAACCGCAGTATATACGTAAATCATAGTTCATAAAATAACGGCAAGAGCAATAAGGTTATGTAAGCACATAGTTGCGATAAATCAGGAATTATCTGTATATATGTAACTTCTCTAAACAGAACTAAAATCAAAGTATATACGTACGTAATTGGAACAAACTCAGTTGCACCATTTAAAGATCGATATATATATATAAGATAACTGAGTAAACTAATATCTAAATAATCCCGCCATGTGAAGGATTCGTATTTTTAGTATTTTGGCTGCTACTCGTTGATCAATAAGATGGGTATTACCGTTGCCCTTTCAGGAAAGTACTAATTGCTGAAGAATCGTAATCGTTTGCGAGAAGTCTATATTTAGCTATGTACATATCGATTATATAATCTTAATGGCGGCGCTTTTACGGCCGCAGGCAATAACAATAGATGGTATGAACAGAGTACAAGAATTAATTAACAATTTATATCACAATTAAATTGTCGAAACTTCTAACTTAAAACTTGTATATAAAAAAATATCAATTCCACGGCACACAGTTATATCTATAAGGTCATGGTAACATATCGGAAATGCTGCCTCTTATGGCCATCAAACGAAGTAACAAATAACGATGATAAGGATAACAGAGAATTCAACTATTCATACAGGGTGCCTTTATGGCCAATAGAAAATGATGCAAATACTAATATATATGTACCAAAGCGTGCCATTGGGGTACTATAATCGATATGTACATAGCTGAATATAGACATCTCCACAAACGATTACGATTCTTCAGCAATTAGTACTTTCCTGAAAGGGCAACGGTAATACCCATCTTGATCAAAACAGGTCGGCGGTGCAGGCCGAAATACTAAAAATACGAATCCTTCACATGGCGGGACTATTTAGATCTGGTTACTCCGTTTACTTATATATATATATCGATATAAATGGTGCAACTGAGTTTGTTCCAATTACGTACGTATATACTTTGATTTTAGTTCTGTTTCAATTTGCTACGTATATACCGGATAATTCCTGATTTATCGCAACTATGTGCTTACATAACCTTATTGCTCTTGCGAGTTACTTCGATTGCTGATTTACGTATATACTGCGGTTCAGGATTTGTGCCAGTTAGGCGATCCATATATGCGGTGACAACAGGGTTTTATGGTCGATGGGTGTACATAAAGTAACTCAATATATAGAGAAGCTCAATTTACATGTTTGTTTGCATTCAGAGGAGATTAATTGGTTCTGCTTACATAAATGTACGTATTATAAGGCGAGGGTGGGTTCCGTACCCTTTTGGGCTGTTCCTGTCAAGTGTTCAGGTTGGGGAGAAACTGGTGACTGAATTCGGAAAAGTTGGCCACTATACACGTGGTCATGATTATCGGGGAACTTGATTAAAAGTTGACCATTATGCTGTGGTCGGGATTTTTAGTACACGGAAAAATGTTGTCCATTATACTGTGGACGGGATTTTTTTGTATTCGGAAAAAATGTTGTCCATTATACTGTGGGCGGGATTTTTTGTATTCGGAAAAAATGTTGTCCATTATACTGTGGACGGGATTTTTTGTATTCGGAAAAAATGTTGTCCATTATACTGTGGACGGGATTTTTTGTATTCGGAAAAAATGTTGTCCATTATACTGTGGACAGAATTATTGGTGGTCGAAAAAAATGTTGACCATGGCACTGTGGTCAGAATTAATTTTTATTCGAAAAAATGTTAACCATTGGGTGTGGTCAGATTTATTTTTTGTTCGAAAAAATGTTAACCATTATCGTGTGGTCAGGATTTTCGTAAATGTTGACCATTGCTGTGTGGTCAAGATTATGAGTTTTCGGTAAAAGTTGGCCATTGGGCTGTGGTCAGGATTATCCACCTCGTAACGATCCGTAAGGATCTGTTACAAATCACACATAGTAAATAATCCAACTTTCGGGTCACACTTCAAAGTCCATTATCAAAATTCAAAACCAAATCTGGTGTACAAACTGTGTTAACAGACAAAAACCTAGATGTATATATGACAACAAATTACCATACTTTTTCACTAGAATTGATAAGAAGCCCAAAAACAGAATGTTGAATTGGTTTAAGTTTTCCATCCCCGTTTAAGATTCCTGTATTTAGTACCACGTGATGCCTCTGAGGTGGCAAATTTGCCGCACGGTTACATAAACCACAACTAGGCCATATTATAGCGATACAAGAAAGAAAATCAACATCAAAACAACCATACATACACATAAAAATGAAGAACGTTTGTGGCTATCAAGCGATTATTTAAAAAAGGTTCTGATTTCATTTCGCATATAAAAGTTCAATCACCAATTTAAACGGATTTCAACTCATGCAAATGAGAATGAAACATGGATAGAATTGGAACTATACTATTTTCGGACGAAAACGCTCACATCCCTAAAACTAAAGTTTAGGTTTTTATCCCTACAAAAACATATTAGTAAATGCGAAAAATTATATAAGTAACACTAGTCGTCAATACACGTTTAAGTCATACCCAGTGGAGCCCCCACTTTTCAAATCCCCCATGTTCGTCCTCCCACATTCAAATAAATACATTATTTATTTATGCACACAAATTCCTGTTTTCTGTATACTAAATATTTCTGAATATAAGTAACTGCCATCTATAATACTAAATCACTTGTTATAGTCTGAAAATATTTCAACAACATGTAGAAGTATAAAGAACCCGAAAGTATTGAAATATGCAACATATAAAACAATATATTGTTCCCACTTGAATTTTTGCAAGAACTAAAAATGGGTTCCAAAGTTCGTCTTCCTTTTATGAAGGCTATGGACTGGTCAGACAATTAAATGCGACTAAGCTATTCAGATTTTATCCTATACATCTGGATTGAGCCTACTGCGGAAAAATACCAAAATCTTGTGCAAAGCTATTCCGGTATCGTGCTCAATATATCAAAGTAACAAACACTCGTGCCTACCTCGAAATAAATTCGGAACATGCATGAAATATGAAACATGAAATGACACAAGCATTAAGAACATTACGATTTGCAATAAGTCTGGTTGTCTTCACGTCACTGTCATGGAACTGCAGAAACTTCGGTTATTAACGAAATAAAATCTCTCACACTTACTATAGTAAAATTACATATATACATACTTCTATGATTACAAATCCAATCCAGTTCTGGTGCACCTTCTCAATGGCTCTCCCAGGCAGTTCAAATGACTGTTTGAAGGACTTGGAACTGATGAAGTAGCAGAAGATATAGATTTACATATTCCAGCAATACACTGTGAAATCTAAACCCAAAGCGAGGACTACA
>JASANE010010136.1:0-30291 GCA_030248225.1 Trileptium ribeirensis
ATAAGCATTAGGAAATTAGGATATAATTTATGGGATTTGGGAGTATGGAAAAGTGGGACAAATCGGCGGGAAAATCGTCGATTTTGCTAGCGTAAGATCAGGATCAGGGACAAATGACGAAATTTGGGCCCGAAGTCGAAGCTTATTAAGCGCTCGTTTGAGCCCACGAGCCCAACAAAGGTGTGGCTTGTTCAGAAATTATACGAAAAACAAACCCCAGCGGAGCAAAACAAATTTACACATATACATTTCTGCTGCATAGGTAGACTTTATTTCAGCTTGATTTTTTCAGGAGTTCAATTTCGTCAAAGCATTACGGTTGTACTGCAGTCGCTAAGTTTCGATACGCCGCCGCTGCAATTACAATATTAAATTTACCTGTATTAGTAAATTAACTGTAAAACAGCAACTTTTATATACAAAATTGTAGCTGGATCGTGAGATGTTATGTCAGACCTATCGGGCTTGATCCGACGGATCAGTTTTGAGTAGGACCGTTTACCAGGTCCTCAGAAATTGAGGCTATATGTCGAGTCCTGCTTCTGAAAGTTTTCTCTGAGAAAGGCTGACATAATTTTGAGAAATATAAATTTTTACGTTTGCCCCTCCGTTTTATTAGATTGGGCCATGGACACAGTGTGAAAATTGACGAACCGTATGTGTTGGACGCGATTTAGGATGCTTTTGAAAAGCATGTAATGACCATGGTATGACTTGTTTTGACAGTTAAAGACAGTCAAGTTTTAAGTAACATTTTATTAGGATTAAAGTACTCGAGAATAGTTATTTCATCGTTTTCTTAACCATTTTTGCTCACTTTAAGATCCATCCACACCGATGGTTTACGAGCCATATCGTCATCTATAATTTTAATCCCAATTGAGTCCTAGCTAGTTGAATGAATTTATAACCCCTGCCACCATGCCCTTAAATATAAGGATGAAATCGTGCTTTCGTATATTATATGCAATTGGTATGAAGTTACAGAGAACTTGGAAGCGAATAAATTACCGCATTGGGATTCCCGTTGACGAAGGGTTCGTTAGCTTAGGACGGTCCTATCCCTACACAAGCGCAATCGCTTCGCAGCGGTGCGAGCAACATGAAATAGCAAAATGATTCCCCTATGAGCAATAAAGTTTGGACATAGACCGCTAGGAATCAGTTGCTTAGGCTAAGCTGAGCTCATGCAATTGTGGACAGTTCTAAAGTGGATCACGTGTCGGGTAGTGGCCTGCTCGCGAGCTCAATTGTAGTTGATCTCACTTTCGATAGGGGATTAGCTAAAGTCTCTTATTAAGTCTGGGAAAGCACGTATATGACGAACCAGTTTTTTTACTGACCCGTATATACGGATTCCACACTAGCCGCCCAGATGCGCGGTAGTACGAACATGCTTCTTTGGGAAGTTGGACACAAAATTTATATATTGCACACTCGTGAGGATTAATAAAGTCCTTAATTTAAAAAAATTCATACAGGTTCAGCGAGTCAGGTAATAGGATACTAGGCCACGTTCCAACTGGAAGTTTAATTAGGACTTTAATCGAAAGGGTTGAGGCCACGGCTCAACTGTGGAAAATTTACACCGAGAACGATAGATTGGTGAAAAAGGATTCACTATAGTTTTGAATGGAGTTACCTTTGCTTTTACCGAGCCCACTGTCAAAGTGAAATATGCCAGGGTCATGATTTAATCAGAAACTTTGCTCCAATACTTATTCTTTGAGTATATATATATACTTCTTGTGAGTTAGTAAAATGGAAAAGTTTCTCTTAAGTTAAATTCATAGTTCAAATTTGGTGAATTTAAATAAGCCCTCATTTCAGGAGAAACTTGAACCCATAATTTATGCCATAGCCGCGATTTAATTGACCAGTATTATTTGTATATGGGATGATTAGACATAGTATTTAATTCGGACTTCTAAATAGTGGTAACAACCATTAGGTCTTTTTAGGACACTACCAAACGACGTCGCTGTTGTCATTTGAACTAGAATCGAACCCTATGACTTAGGCCAAATTCCGCGAAGACCTGTGGAAATGAGGTCAAATCTTGATTCTAAAACACGTTTCCCTTCAACTCTGTCTTTTTGGGACATGAAGGAATAAGAAAATAATTAACTGGAGTCTGTCGAATTGGATACCTTGGCGCTGCTAGAATGCTTGTAGCACCTTGCAAGAACCGGGGTTTTTGTCAGAAACCTAGGAACTAGTTTCGACGAGCTAGATTTAGGCTTTAGCTGATTTATCAACCTTAAAATATCCAAATTTTATGACTTTAGTATTTTTCCCTTGGATCCAGAAGTTTCCTAAAATTGCACAAAATAACGCTCAAATTCTACAGTAAGGCATTCTCCTTACATTGAGTAAGGATAGTG
This sequence comes from Trileptium ribeirensis, assembly GCA_030248225.1. Taxonomy (NCBI): domain Eukaryota; kingdom Metazoa; phylum Nematoda; class Enoplea; order Enoplida; family Thoracostomopsidae; genus Trileptium; species Trileptium ribeirensis. The sequence goes on from JASANE010010136.1 coordinate 2,385, forward strand.
TTATCTTGCTAAACCTTCCGCCACTACTAAAATTTCTACTAGTGGACGTCAAATTCACCTTGATTTGTGTATATTTGCTCCGATTCGGTAACAGCATCCTTCTTCATTGTTTATTTGCTATGAACTTTTTTTGCTATTGACACGTTTTGGCAATCACATTAGGTATTTTAAGTTCCGATAAACCGGACTTCGGTAAGTCTAACTTGTGCAAAATCAAAGAGACAGCTGTAAATTTGTCGATCCAAATTTCTCTGCACGTATATATATATATGTATTTCCTATAATAAGCACATTCTCTATAGTTTTGGGATTTTGTTGACTTTAAAAGAGTCACCTAGAAGCGAAATGGATTAGAAAAGTTTGTGGTAACTATTGAAGATTTATAATCATTAGCACATAGGAGTTTACACTAAAAATTACTATTTACTGTCATGCTACGTCATTCGAAAGTATACTGTTCATGAGTCGTACCATGTAATTTTGTTGAAATGCCGTTAGCTGGTGTAAGATATAAATGTTGCTTATTGTATATCTTTATATGTACAAAATTGTACCCTGTACAAGTATACATTATTGTGGTTTTATTCGATCCTTAGTAGAGTAGGATAAGCAGTCGAATTGCACCTCAACAGCCGTGTTTCCAGCAGCCCGCCTGATCCTGAACTTAGTACCTTGTTTCCTAGCCCACCCCGTCTATTTGCTACTTATTATTTGTTAACATCCTTCAGTTTACCTGAAACAATCTATTGTAGCATTATTATCGATTGTAGCACGATTATCGAGCGATCAGCCAGCTGTATCGTATCCACCTTAGTCCGCCAAACTTCTTAAGTAAGGTAAACGCCACCGTTGCCCAACACGTTTATTCTTGTTGTACGCTAGTATTGTCAAAGTGACCAACTGTGTTAGTTCATAACTGAACGTGTATCCAATTTGCTTCTCAATAAGAATCGTTGAAAACCCAACACATCCTTGTGTTCATTTATGATATGTGTAGCGATAAGTGAGAAAAGGTTTGAAATCGTCGCCCCAGTCGACGGCCTGCGTTTAGACTTGACGCCGGAAAGATCGCAAGTCTTAGCGTGTTTCGCCGACCATTCGATGTATGTGCACGACTGATTTCCGCGATAGCTCCAAGTATTCAACGACGTCCACGAGGAATCGAGGGAATCATTTGCTACCTAAGTTGATAAAGCAGAAACGACCCGGCATTAGAACAAGACCCATCGGGAAGTGGCGACTAGAGAGAACCAGGCCGATTTTTGTTCAGGTCAGGGTTTCGTTGACCAAATTTCCAGTCTGAACATGATCCTCGAAACTTGCCATGAATATCGAAGACCAACGTTTGTCGCTTTTGTCGACTTCAAAGCAGCATTCGACTCCGTCGACCGAACATCAGTATTCAACATCATGGCCGCAGAAGCAGTACCCGGAACGTTGCTTCTTGTTGTCAAATCGATGTACGCTAAAAAATTTGCTAAGTTTCGCTTGTAGAATAAGGATAACAACGCCTTACGGGTAAAATCCGAAGTTATCTTGTCAGTCTTTTTTCAACTACGCCGCCGACTGGGTGTTCTGCCACGCACTCTTAGACCATACACGTGGTGTCGTGTAATCGCCCACTGAAAGGACCATTACCGACCAACGTAATACATTTGTCTGAGACCACTGAATAGCCTTCAGCTCATTTTAGACCGGCTTAGCAGCGGACGCCACCCAGTTTGTCAACTCACGCAAGACAAAGATTATGGCTTGCTGGCGCAACAAGGTTCGTCCGCATCTCAAATGTTGATTTGAGTACGAGCACCGGTCACAGGTAGCCCCATGGCATTTGTTTTTCGAAGGCGTCGGCTGCAGTGGCTGGAGCACATACCACGCATGTCAGTCGCAGAAGAGGACAGTGCTGCGAGATATATCCCGGTTGTGTCAACATCTCACTGAAACATTGCGGTCCGAATCCATGTACGGAGGTGATTAGAAATGTTGAAGATTGACGTTGTGGCGGACTTTGATGCCGAGCGACAGGCTGGATGCACGATTGAAACATCTATTACGAATAAAATTTGCCATATGGCAGGTACACAACAGGTGTTTGACGTATATGCTAATACACGGTCGTTTTAGCGACTGTATTATTTTAAAAGAATTTTTCCAAAATACCTAAAGTACAAATTAACCCAAAGCATTTTTCCCATACCCTGACTGGTAATTAATTCAGATTAATCACTACTATAATAATAAAGCATTAAGATATAGCATTTTTACAATACATCAGTGTAAGGATCGTTTACTCATAGCGCATATGGTTTCTTTTTCCTTGGCTCTCTCTCTAGTCAACCTCATTTTCCCAACATCAAGTGTACCTTTATTTTCACATGTTTCATGTTCTAAAATAACTTCACTTATCTGCATCAGGTCATCAAGAATTATCCATAAAGTTTTTCCGGTAGGCTGAATGCGATGGGTTGTTATTTAGAAACCAGCACAATTATTCTTGATGCGTTGTAAATCATGAATTTCGAATATATTAAGGGTTTAAGGTATTTTAGGGTGGTACATACCCTACGCGCCAGAAATTACTGTCACCTTTCGGGCGAGCGAACAGTGTTATAAAACGTTTAGATCAGCAATCGAACATCGAACTAGCAACAGCTATTTCTGGCGAGTACTGTACATCAAAGACAGCCTGTTACAGGTGATTAAACTAAATGATAACTTAAAAACGCAACCAATTCTTCGTTTCACCCTAATTTGCAAGATACTAGTTGTATTTCTTAAACGTAACTAAAAGATTGTATTATCCTTTAAGAAAAATGTTATTTTGTATATTTCAATTGCAGTTCATATGGTGATTGCAACGCCAGGACGCATCTTGGACTTAATGGATAAGCGCGTTGCCTTAGTCGAAAATTGTAATATTATCGTGTTGGACGAGGTTAGTTTCCTATTGCTGTAATGTTTTTGTATTATAATTGAAGATATTTTTTGTGCTTATATCACAAATACAAAAAGCATTCCGTTACGAGGGCGCATTTTAAAGCGACAATTTCCTGTTTCTTACAAAGTTTGAAAGCTTCAGTTACTTTAATGTGCAGTAAACTATGATCAAATTTTCGTGTTAGACTGTATATATGATAGTTCTGTAAGTTATGTATTTTAGTTTTTTGGTGCATTATAGCATTGATATTAGCTAAGTATGTTATAGGCTGATAAACTGTTGTCTCAAGACTTCAAGGGTATTCTGGACCGTGTTCTTAGCTTTCTTCCGTCCACACGACAAATCATGATGTTCTCGGCAACATTTCCTTATACGGTTGAAGGATTTATGGTATGTTTTCGTCATCTGTTTTGTTGCACTAATGAACATAGCACTTCACTTTCCTTACAAAATCAGCGCCACGTCAGGCCTAGATATCCATTAGTTATCAATATATGGGCGATTTCGTGTATTTCAGGTGTCCTGGGACCTTTTAAGAACTTCTTTGGACCTTAATGCTGAAACTAACGTTAACATTGTGAAAAAGCTTTATATACGGTTTTATAGAGTCTTACCTCTTCAAAATGAACCCAATTTGGTTGCAATATCTGTAAATGTTGTTGAGTATATGTTTGGTATGATCCTTTTTTGGCGCAACCAGATTAGAATGTGTGTCAACCCCAAAAACTCCGAAACAAACACCATCGAAATTTAACACACTGGTCAGCGAGAGTTCACCGCTACGCGAGTTTCGCTCACTACTCATAATTAAAATTTTAATGGAGTAAGTTCCAGATCGACATTAATGTGGCGAATGGATTTTTTCTCTACAACCGGCATTTTTTCTTTGGTTACAAATCTAGATTAATGGTTACGCTGTACAAGTATGGTCGGAACTAGCGGCACAAAAAGCACGCGCGGAAATCGCAAATGTGTTTAACCGCAATTGCGCATTTATGTTCTGTTAATTCTGTCCGCGACTGTATTTGTTTAGGCGCCTTGGTCGTATTTCTTCTATCGCTTCTTGACGACATACATAATGATGTCAGGTAACTAGTGCAGCCAAAACATTAATCATTATTATCAATTCATCATCATTATCAATTATTGATAGTTTATCGCATCCGAATTCTGCCATAGTGCTGTGGGTGTATCATGCTTCCAAATAATAATTTTTGCAATTGATTTATTGATACAAACGACATGTGGTTTTTGTGTGTGTAGTTGTTGTAGCAATCGTTGAATTTCATGTCGTAAAGCTTTTTAGTTAACCATATACTTTTAATGCTATTATGTTTTCAATGATTTTTGGATATCTTGAATTTCTGGTGATTATGATACATTTTGTGTTGCAGAAGAAGCATATGAATAATCCGCATACCATAAATCTTATGGACGATTTGACATTACTCGGTGTTACGCAGTACTACGCGTTTGTTCAGGAAAAACAAAAAGTTCACTGCCTGAATACTTTGTTTCGCAAGGTGGTTACTTGTTCGATTATTTCTTCTAGATTTCTGATGCAGAATTGTTTCAGCTTTTGGATGTTAAATAAAAGGATTAGCGTTTAAAAATTAATTCATATTAACATGTTTGTAGTCCTTGGGGCTGCAAGACTATAATCCGTTAATGTGTAAACGTACTTTGTCATGACTACACTGTTTTTAGCTGTTACATAATGCTATAACAATTAACTAAAAACATGAATTTCTTTCTTCTTTCTGATTATAATCGCACTCACTCTTTATTGGGAACCTGTGAAGCTATTGAGTCGCTCCCATATTTAACTTTGCATTAATTTGAGAAACGTGTTATGACGTTTGTATAATGTTAATACCTAGCAGGAAGTAGACCAAATCCGAAACAATATATTATGCGATTTTAATTATCGATAAGATTTGATATGTGATTATCTTGTACATGAAACGCAAATGTTTAACATCTTTTACGGTGTTAATCCGTGTTTAAACTCATATGTTTCTTAGACTGTGTGATAACTTCATATTTCTATGTTTTAAACGCAGAGTTATGAAGGCTTCCCGCATACATTGCTTTTTCGGTTAAACCTTTTTAGTTACGCATCAACCAATCCATTATATTTTGCAACTCAACCCAGAGAGTGGAGCTTCTGGCTAAGAAAATCACGGAACTCGGCTATTCGTGTTACTATATTCATTCACGTATGGCACAAACACATCGAAACCGTGTCTTTCACGATTTCCGTCAAGGCCAGTGCCGAAATCTTGTCTGCTCAGGTACTCAGCTAATAAGTTTAATGATATGCGCGATATGTTTACTCAGGTAGTACTATGCCCACTTAAGTCGATAAAGTGTATAACCCCTGACCTGTCGTGGCTAGTATTTGATTTCTGAGCGTATTTGTAATACGTACATCATTTATAAGAATGTGGTTGTTTTTGTTTTATTTCGGATCTCGTGGGTCTATGTAAAAATTATTTTTACCTGAATGAAAGGCACAAAAAGAAATATCTAGCTTTCGTTTGAACTATCACGTGGGATAATCACTTTCCAAATTTTTAGTTACTGACGCCATAAAAAATATCCTTGATTTGATAATGCCAAATTTCATCATATGAAAAGTAAATACGCACGAACCTTCATTGAAAGCTAAAGAAGTTTGTTTTATTCAGGAGTAACTGAGCAGCAGTAATTGGGGCTTCTAGGACAGAAGCCACGAACACCTAATTCGACGTGCTTCCCGAGATGACACCACATATCGTGATATTAGTCGAGTGAACTTTTTGAGAAGGTTTTTGGTCCATAGTTTCCCAGCATGTGGTTTCAGACGACTGATATTAGTTGTTCTGTATTTAGGCCATGGAGTCGGACGGTACCTTATTTATCCAGATCCGACCACCGGGTAATCAGCTACACCAAATGTTCCTTTTTGAAAATTGTTCATCGTATTTCCGTCTTATTCTTTTTATTTTTTCTATACAGCCATTACGTATTAACCATTTCACTTTAGCGTGTTAAAAGATACTGTTCGCCGCTTCTAGAATAGTTCGGAAACATGACCGATCTAAGATATCTTGATTCTTTCTCAAGTTACGCGTCAAAGACCAATCAACTTTGATAAAAATGGTCTGGACGTAGAATTTTTAAATGTGCATCATAATTTTTCTAGATTTTTAGATTATTTTTTGGCATTCTATTCTTAAAGGTTTGTATTTCTGTGAACATAAAATATAAGTATTGGGGCAGATTAAAAATATTGCTATTGTTAAGCAATGATCGTGTTCTCCTAGTAAAGTGTCTATCATGTTTTTGGTGTTTTTCGACCAAATTTGGGCTTTTTCATTATTGAATTCGAGTGGAACGAGAATTTTCAATTTTGGCTCTATATGGGGGTTCAGGAGGTCCTGTCTGTGTGTGTGTATCTGTCGCACCTGAATCTCTATAACGGTTGGGTGGATTTTGATGCAATATAGCTCATTCGAACCGCAATGGCCGATTTAGGTGTAGTGACGGAGCCCAATTTTTGAATTTTTTCCCGTGGGAAAAGTTATGGGGCAAAATGACGTCATTTTGGCCCATTTTTGGGCACCGTCTCCAGTTTTTGTGATTTTTCTCAATAAGTAAACGAGACTAAACTAAATAGGCCTATTACATGTAGCTGTAGCAGGGCTTTCCAAAGATATATAACAAGTTTTTCAACTACTTCCCAATCTGAGTCTATAAGCTTATAATTGGAGCCAAATTTCATATTTGGTGAAAAATCGTTGGAAATGCACCTAAATGTGTGTTTTTTGTTGCTTTTAGTGTCTTATATGGATTTTCTGGGCAGATAAACTCATTTTAAGTGTTAAAAATATTGTTGGACAAATATTTTTTACACTTCTGGTTCATACTTGGCATAAAAAATGACGTTTTCGAAGTTTTTGGTGAGAAGTCGTGGGAAAAGCACCTGAATGTGTGTTTATTGTTGGTTTTAGTGTCGAATATGGGGTTTTCTGGTACGACAAGCTCATTGCGAGTGTCAAAAATATTGTGTGGCAATTATTTTTCACACTCTGCTTTGGGGGATTGTTCTCACCACTTGAATTCTGGCTCGCAACCGAGCTTCACTAGTTTTACTGTTTTGCGATGCGGGTTGAAATTCAAAAATCCCATCCGAGTTGACTTGCGCAATGTTTCGTATATACGGCAGAAAAAGAACTTATGGATATACCAAGTAAACTGACAAACTAGTTTTATTTTAAAAATGGTTTTTTATAATATTTCGATATTGCCATAAATAAGTCGTAATCGTATTTTTCCTGTTTCCAATATACATTTTCATTTTAGGTCAAAGTTATGTATTTAGACCCGATTTTTTGTCTAAACTTGCTGTTTGACGGGCTTTGAGCGATTGTTAATCCATATCCTGCCCCTCTGACGTCAAGTTGAGCTTCCATGGTCGTCTGACACTCCCGTCGGGAACAACAGAAACCTAAAACCCTTCAAATTACCACTTTTTGATCAATTTTAAGTATTTAGACCAGTTTTTTGGTCCACCCTTGCTGGTTGGCGAGTTTTGTGCTAATTTTAACCATACCCCTCCTCTGTTTCGACTATTTAAGCTCCGATGGCTGGCTGGGACTCCCATCGACACACACCGGATACTTGAAAAACCTAAAATTACTATTTTTTGGTCGTTATGACATTTAAACTAGTAGCTTGTCATATCGCCAAGATGATGAATTCTAGTGTTGAATATGTAAATCAGGCAGATTTGCACAACTATACTGAGGATTAATTTACAAAATAGGCCACCCAATATCAGTCATGTTGCTTGAATAGTTGAGGAGATGATACATCCAGTTATTGTGGTTGCAGTGTGCATTATTTGTACGTAGATGATAAATTATTTTGTAAAATAAGACCAAAACACCCATACAGCTCTAGTAGTGACAAATATATTACCATTTTCGTCTATGGTGGGTCCTATTGGTCCATTTAAAAACATTTGTTGTCGCACTGCAGCTACATAGAGAAGAAATTGCTCTACAAAATAAGACGAAATAAATTTTTACCTCGAGCGGTTGGGGAAAAAAGTACATTTGCATGAATCTTGACTCCCATGTGCCCATGGAAAACCCCGATTTGACCCAAACTTGCAGCATGAATAATGCCAATGGCAGCACTCCATTTGTAGCTACATAGAGAATAAATTGCTGTACAAAAATGAGACCAAAAATAACCATATGTTTTACTAGCTGTGGAGATATTACCATTTCCTTGTATTTTTTTGTCTCAACGGCTCATTTTAGGACCCGTTTTGAACAAAATCCTACGCCCTTAGAACACCGCGTAAGGCCTCGTTATATACCGCCATATAGAGGCGTTTTTGCTTTACAAAATTTGCATTCAGATATCTACACCCTTTGGCTAGATATGACGTGACTTATTGGGCGTTTTAGGACCCGATCAGAACCTCTTTGGTACGCTTTTCGGGGGAAGATATTGTAATAAGCCTTCGCGCCTAGCGAAAGGCCCCAGGTTCAAGCTAATCGATACGCCCAGCCAATGGTGAGTTGTGTGTTACCCTAAAAACCAATAACCGACATTGTCACCAACTGTTTCACCACTGTAAGAATTACTCGCTATGCTCCTTCCCTCACTACATTCCGAATCCAGTAATTTAAGTTAAACAAAATGGAAGCAATGTAATAATGAGAGTTGCTTGTTTTGGTGTCATGTTCAGGTTTTGTTCTAAACAATTTTGTTTTGGCTGGATGTAAAAGGAAATAGATTACTGTACACATAAAAATGTATGTTTGGACCTCTACTTGAGTAACATGTGACAAATTGCAAACAAAAATTTTTAAATGTAATTAGATGTTTTCCGAACCGCAAAAGAATACGTTTTTTCGCCGGAACCGGAATTTCGGTAACTCCTTGGCGTTTAGGTTTCGATGAGGCGTTTTGTTGCATCGATTTTAATTAATATATTAATGTGCCGATGTATTGGCCGCTCTGCATGGCTAAAATTTTACCTAAGGGTTTTCAACTGTGGACTCCCAACTCCAACAGGTGGCGTTCGGAAATACCTGGTGAATTTTATCGATGTTAGATGGAAGGAAACCGTTCCCTCAGGTCATCTGTGGTCTTGTAATTTCACTGTATCGCGTTTTCAATGCATTTACAATTTGTCAGAACGTAGTATAACGTAGTGGAGATATTGTGTTGTAGGGGTGGAAGCTTTTAAATTCCGTCTTTGTGTGTCAATGTTTTTTGGGTCCCCAGGTGGGTCAGGACACTAACATTTTTACGTCGACCCAAAAAAATTTTTACTGGTCCCACGGTCCCACGCTGGACTCAGGGCAGTTTCGGATTCGGAGACATTGGGTTTGCTAATAAATTTTATTAAGTTTGTGTTTACTTTGGATCGTACGTAATAAGAAATTTCTTCATAACATAAATATCAACATACGTAATAAGCAGATTGACACAGTCTAAAAATTATACAAAATATAGTAAGCGTCTTGGAACTCCAAAAATCACAAATGCTGTGCACCTGACAAAGGCGTACATAAAATTTGGTCCAATATTTTGCAGTTGGAGGTAGTGTAAATGTTGTATGGCTTTGTAATTACGTTTCTTTACTGTGTAAAAATTCGTTAAATTCTCGAGCCAAAAATTGTAAAACTGGAAATAGCGTTTTAGGTCTGGACCAGGGAGTAACCGGAATTCCGGTTCCGGCGAAAATCGTGTTCCGGTTGTGGTTCCGGCAAAGGGCAAAAACCATACCGGAACCGGAATTCCGGTTTGAAAAGTATGTTTGAAATTTTTCACGTTTTTTGCTTCATCTGTGATCCAAACAATGTAATATATATTATACAATGATCAAGCTTCAATACAACCAAGTAAAAGAAAAGATTAACTAAGCAATTTGACGTTTGAAACGTAAGTAGGGCACATAATTTGAGTTGGAATTTTTCATAATAACCTGCAGGAGTTTGTTAACAAATAAAAGCCATGTCGATGCTTGTAGCAGCTATTTTACACATCCAGAAGTCTGTGGGATACCTTTCAATTAAACCGGTCCAACTCGGTAACAGAGTATGGCTTACGCAGAAATACTTAGTGTATGCTTGGCTAACATAAATTGTTTCAAGAACCCACCAATGCGCTTGTAATCTTGGTAAATCAGTCTAAATTGAAGTAAACTAACGTTATTTGCAACGCAGCTAGAAACTGATTTCTTGGCAAAGAACTGTATTTATTGAAACTGTGCGAGCAGCATCACAGTGTGTCTCATTTATAGCATTCTGATTAGAAAGTTATCATTATCATCTAACTTACGGGCACTGTTTGTCCAAAACTTACGACGGGCACTAGTCTAAACAGTGTCCCCGACCACTGATCACAAAATTACCTTCTATCTATTATTTTCTCTTAGAATTATATAAACCAATCATTTCAAGTTTCCTACAGAAGAACATGTAACAAACGTATGTGTTGTAAAGGAAGGCGACTGGAGACAGAGCGAAAGTGTGTATTCTACGCTCCAAGCTTTGTAAGCATATTCGATTTGACGCAGTATACGCAATGGTGTATAGTGGAAGGCATCTTTTGCTCTGGGTGTCCAAAAATCGATATATTTGATCAATAAATAAACATTATTAGCTTCCTCAGTCTCTTTGCGATTGTGTTGCATGGGCGAAAGCTTTTAAATTCTGTCTGCCCATGTGTGTGTGATTGGTCATAACTAGGGAAAGACTTAACCGGTTTTCGTGGTCTTGTGCTCATTCGAACCGGCATAGTCGATTTGTCGTGTAGGTTTTTTGATTTGAGGTCTGGTTCCAGGTTCAGACAGAGATCAAAATATGACGGTTTTACCACATTTTAGTATCCTTCACGGAAGCAAGGTTATTTTTATCTTAACTTTAGAATTTTTTCTTTGGTTGGTTTTATTTTGTAGTAATTCGCGTGGCAATTTTTTGACAGTCTATGGATACCAAAATCCAGTCAAAAAAGACCACACCCGTTAGTCATAACTTGTCCTTAACATGTGTACTAGTGGATGTTGGGTGTATAAATCGACCGATTTTAAGGCGTTACCATATATATTTGGCTTGCGGGATTTGCTCAGAGAACCTGGGCCAAGACAACAAACACTGTGACATCCAGAATATTCCGTGTTAAATTTGACGTTGTTTTTGATACCATGATGTAACTAAATAAATCGCTGCAGCATATGGGTTTGGGGCTGCTATGCATTCTTGAAATGTGCCTATACTTTCAAAATATATAACACATGTTTCGATGTACGCTTATTTTCTCTGGGCGAGGGTGGTCCTTTTATTATCACTTTTGTACTGGTCTTTTTTGACAGGTTACCTATAAAGCATATCTACGTATGCCATCGAGAGTTGATTGGGTGTGCACGCAAAATGCAGCTGTGCCTATGCTTCACACGATAGTGTTATTAGTATTTATTGCGTAGTTATCATATGCATAGTTCTGTGGAAAGATATCAACTTTACACAGCGGCATTTATTTCAGACCTTTTAACCCGTGGTATTGACATTCAAGCTGTGAACGTTGTAATTAACTTCGATTTTCCGCGAAATGCCGAAACCTATTTGCATCGAATCGGCCGCTCCGGTCGCTTCGGACATTTGGGGATTGCTGTCAACTTGATTACATACGACGACCGTTTTTCGCTGCAGCGCATTGAAAAAGAACTCGATACCGAAATACAGCCAATTCCAAAGGTAAGACAAGCTTCCCCGCTATTATGGTTTGTATTTACGCTCGGTAGCATTCAGGTGTTTTCGTAGCTCACAAAATCTGCAATAATTGTATGTATTTTGTAGTGAGTTTATTTATAATTTACAATGTTTGTATAACACCAAAATGGATCTCATAGACAATAAACGGTACTTATATTGATATAATTGACAGATGAGGTGCTTATAAGGGATTATTTCTTTTTGATTTAGAGTTACGAGACACTTACCGTAATTTGGTTAAATAAGTTTACTGTTTAGTAGACTGATATTTTATTAGGGCGATCTTCTGGAATTTTTACCTACGACTGCCACTCTGTTCCTGCTACTCCCTCTCCGGGGTCGTATCCTAACTAGAATTTCAGATCCGCTTTACAGACTCTTTTAGAAGCCCAGCATTCATCTTTTACGGTAATTCAGCGCACACAAAAGCAGCTAGAAGTATACGCTAATATAATACAAGTAACTCGCAAGCGAGGGTGAAACGGAACCTTAAAAACTTCATTTATCATTTTGCTTAATCGCCTGTAACAGGCAGTGTTTGATATACATACCACCCCAAAACCTCTTGAACTCTGAATCCATTGAAAATCGTAACACCTGGTCGACCCTAAACCTATCGAACATAACTGACAACGCATCAATTATTTGTGCTGGTCTCTAGATAACAAAACAATCGTATTCAGCATACTGGAAAACCTATTCTTAATGATCTGTACGCAATGCGTAACCAGACAACTGAAGACATGTATATTCTCGAAATCTTGTTCATTGTCCGAAAACTCGGAAATGGGGTTCATTGACCTTAAACACATTGAAAAGGCTAGAAATATGTAGGCTGGACTCAAGATAACCAAATCATTGTATTCAGCCTTAGGAAATGTCTGCACGCAATACATAATCAGACAAATGAAAGCACACTACATTTTGAAATCGGGTTCATCGACTGTAAAAACCATTGAAACACCATGGAAAAGTATAATGTATTCAAGTTGGACACTAGATCGCAAAATCATCGCATCCAGCATGCTTGATAACATAATTTTGCTCAAATGTAAGGTACAAAAAAGCTATATCTCGCGGAAATCTGACAAATCACTATTGTTGCTTTCTTAGGTTTGATAAACCATATTCGAAACCACAGCGGCCCAGTGAGTTGTAGTCCGCAAAATCGTAGATCTCGATGAGCTGATTCTGTGGTGGTCTACATTTTTCGATGCGAAATATGGTCTGCGAAATGCTGCTACCCGTATGGCCGGATTTTGAAAAATTATAAAACCTTTTTCAGTATTTTGACACCGAAGATGGGGATGAAGGTGTTCGCGTTCAGCTACGGGCATATCCTCGTCAATTTTGCTACCGAATAAAAAATTTCTGAAATTCATTCATCTAAAATGAGTTATGAATGACAGAAACAGACAAAAAATTTTTTACGATCACCGCCCCCCCCCGGCGCCCTGAGTGGAAACTTCAAATACAGTCTTGAAGATGGTAGAGGTCAAATTGAGAAACGATGTCTTTAATAAATGTTTTTGGCTTAATTCTCAAACTCATTCGCTGAATTTTATATAGCTTGAATTCAGGGAGTAACCGGAATTCCGGTTCCGGTTTCGGCGAAAATCGTGTTCCGGTTGCGGTTCCGGCAAACGGCAAAAACCATACCGGAACCGGAATTCCGGTTTAAAAATTTTGTTTGAAATTTTCCACGTTTTTGCTTCATCTTGTAATCCATCCATATGTAATATATATTATACAATGATCAAGCTCCAATACAACCAAGCAAAAGAAAAGATTAACTAACCAATTTGCCGTGTGAAACGTAGGTAGGGCACATAATTAGAGCAGGAATTTTTCATAATAACCTGCAGGAGTTTGTTAAATCAAAGCCAGGTCGATGCTTGTAGCCCAGCTTTTTACACATCCAGAAGTCTGTGGGAAACCGGTCCAACTCGGTAACAGAGTATGGCTTACGCAGAAGTACTTAGGGTATGCTTGGCTAACATAAATTGCGTCAAGCACCCGCCCGTGCGCTTGTAAACTTGGTAAATCATTCTAAAGTGAAGTAAACTAACGTTATCTGCAACGCAGCTAGAAACTGCTTTGTTGGCAATGAACTGTATTAATTGAAACTATGGGAGCAGCATCACAGTGTGTCTCATTTATAGCATTCTGATTCGAAAGTTATCATTATGATCTAACTGACGGACACTGTTTGTCCAACGCTAGCCTAAACAGTGTCTCTGACCACTGATCAGAAAATTACCTTCTATCTATTTTCTCTTAGAATCATATAAACCAATAATTTCAAGTTTCCTACAGAAGAACATGTAACAAACGTATGTGTTGTAAAGGAAGGCGACTGGAGACAGAGCGAAAGTGTGTATTCTACGCTCCAAGCTTTGTAAGCACATTCGATTTGACGCAGTATACGCAATGGTGTATAGTGGAAGACATTTTTTGCTCTGAATGTCCAAAAACCGACATATTTGATCGATAATTAAACATTATTATCTTCCTCAGTCTCTTTAAAGTTTCAGAAAGGCAATAATACCATCGCAGTACATTAAGTTTAATGTAAAACTTATTTTTAATGCATTTTAAATTCACTATACCTTCATTTCTTCCATCATCTGTTTTACTATATATAAATTTCGAAGACCAGGTTACGGTTCCGGATCCGGTTTAAATGGACGCTTCCGGTTGCTGGTTCCGGTTCCGGTAAATTTCGGTTCCGGTTATTCCCTGCTTGAATTCTATATAACTGTACCTTGTGAACGAATCTAGTGGAGAAAGGATTTGCAGCGTAAAAAGGAATTTTGCCACCGGAATTTGTTTGAGCTGTTTATCATAGTCCGTGGCCTTGTTTACCGTTTTCATTTGCAACAACTCAAACCATTTACGACTTGGTTTTCTTGATGCAAACGAGTCGACAATTTGTTTTGTCACAGTGTTATAAAGAAATGGCAGCCGCATAATATATCCAAATCTTATGTTTATCATTGTCGCGATATATTTATCTTCTTTACAAGATAAAAGTTAATATCATATGGTTAATACGGCTGATGACAATGTTCTTGATTAGTTTAATGAATAAATACTATAAAAAATATATATACTTTACAAATACATATGCTTTTCTTCCACTGCCACATAATTATATTTATTAACATTTGACCATACTTTTGGGATAACAGCAACACGTTATGTATTTTGATGCGAGCCATACTTTTGGGACTGGCAGCTTGGTTATTGGGTTGTAATTTTTGAGACCTTTAGTGGATTTGGGTCATATTTATTATTCAGTACCTCATAAGCTAGGTAACTTAAAGGTATGCTTTTTGTGGTTACAACAGACCTTGTCGAAAAACGGCATAACTCGACATTAGCAACGGCTCGGCATGAGGAGTGAATGCGCGGTTCGGCCGAAAGTAAGTGGCCCCCAACTCCCGCGAACCCCCCTCCCGCCAAGGCGTTTGGCGTAAGTATACCTTGCGATCTGTTTTAGTAGTTGTTGGATATTAAGGTGTGTTGAACAATTTCGATTTTTTAACGTAATTTCGTAATTCTTTTGGAGATTCGATGTATTGATTAATAATACGGAAAGCAGTAACAGGTAGCCGAATAACTTTACACATAGTTTCAAACAATAATGTTTTGGCGATTGCTGCAAAATTTTGTAAAAAATGAGAACAATGAAAATGTGTTGATGTACAGTTAATAACCTGATGTCTTGGGCTTTGTCGTTGTAAAAGTAGATTTTTATTTTTTTACACTTAAATTATCATTTTTGATTTAATTTTTGGGTATTATAAATAAATTTTCTTTTTTGTCTACAGCAAATTGACGAAAAATTGTATGTCGCTGAGTTGACCACGATTGACGCCGGCGATGTAGCCGAAAAGAATACCTTTCAAGAGAAAGCAGCGGACGCGTCACGCTCTGCAGGCGATAGTACAAACGCGACGTCCTCTCTTGCTCTTACAATTGTCAAAACTGATGGTCGATCATCTGTCATTTGACTGTAAAATTTCTTACTCGCTTACCATTATGGTAGTGGGTAAAAACTACTTGGTTCATAGTTAATCAGCGCTTGACCGTTGAAAACGTTTCTAATCGCGTTATAGCTAGTCCTGAAATTCCAAGTACTCAATGTTTTGTATCGGTGCAGGGATTTGTGATGGATTACAATGAAGATACTGGAATGCGTTTGTCTACCATTAGTGGTAGAAAAAGTTTAATGAAGTGTGAAAATCGAGAAGAAGAAAAGTTGATTGTACCTACAAACAGAGATCACGTGCAATATATGACATATATTGCTGCGAACGGTGGCATTTTTGGCATTTATAACAAGGCGACTACGTTGGCAGTGGCGTAACTAATAGTTGCTGAACAGATTATTTTGTCTACCTTCAAAGCGTGATCTGGCCGTAGTCCACGATCACTTGGTGATTGCAATTCGTTTCATATTTAATGTGTTTTTGCGGTCTTACACATTGCAAATACATTATTTATTTTTAATAATGAGCAACCTTATGTATTTATACTTGTTTTTTGCCCAATTTAAGGTTGGGTTTCATAACCCGGGGTCAAAGCACGGGTCATCTCTGACCCCGGGGTCCGGCAGTGGAGCGCTGAAGACGGCGTCAATCATGGAACGACAATTTTGCAAAATGTGATGTTGCAAGCATAGGCTGTTCCAGAAATTAATTTATACAAGAATACAGCCTCAAGACGGATTAAAGAAGTTTTATTGGCATAAAAACGAAATTCTAAGGGAAAATGCAAACTTTACAGCTTAAAATTTTCGCTGTTCCCGCGGTCAAAGTTTAAAAATCTTGGGGTCGAGAACTGTTATCTTGTGTAGTGGTAAGCACCCCCACCCCCAGTCTTCGTGTTTCGTCTGCTAAGGTGGAGTTAACACGCAATGTGTTTCAACCTATAGACAACAGCACTGATAATATGCTAATAATTTCAAAATCGTCATATTTTCTGTATTGTATTTACGGTACCTGCAAGAAATGACCACTACTCGCTCGATGTTTTCGCTACTCAAAATAAAATACTGATTGGGCGACATTAGTTGTTTCTGGCCAGTACTGTAAGATGTAAGATTTTTGGCAAGAAAACTTTGCTATATAAGGAAGTTGTCATGATTTTCATATAAACTTGTTTAAAAGTTCCATATTTTAACTAAATCACGGCATACTTTTTAAAATGAATGTTATCAGTGAATAACCAGGATTCGATTTGCGACGAAACTTCACTGGCAAACGTAACACTAGAATTCTGGTTAGAGGTTTTATTTGAATTTTTGCTTTAATTACTGCTCAGGCATAAATATTTATACGTCCACTGATCCGTACCCTTTCGAAATATGGCAACCCAATGTTTAAACGCAAGAAATTATAATCTAAAATGCACATAAGAATAGTTTCCACAAGATTTGTTTATATTAGTCATGCAGGAACTGTTGATCTTAACGTTAACGAAGCTTAAGACTAGGTTGGAAGCTGCTCGCGTTCAACTAAAGGCCACATCAGCATCACTTTTGCTATCGAACAAACAATTATTGAAATCAGTCCTATCGTATATAATGGAGTATTACTAACAACGACAGAAAAAAAGAAATTTTCACGATTTCGTGCTAGCGCCCTCAGTGGATACTCCGCTCGCTTCGTTCTCCGTTCCAATTAATCTGAGACAGCGGTACCTTAAAGTATGACATCAACGCTGATGTGCCCGTTCGGCAGTTGGTGAAATTTTCTGTCTCCGGTCTTGCGAATGCCGCAAAATTCTTGGCATAAATATTGCATGCAATTAAAGGATTTTATCTTTCCGCAAGTTGCTTGCCTGACGCTTCAGAAGTGGTCGTCCCAAATAGCGTTATCCAGATGTCTATTGATTGCTTCATGGACGAACATTCTGAAGATCTTCGAAGCCTCGCAATGGCCAGGCCGGATTACGTGAAAAGAGAAAAAAATGGAGTGAATTAGTCATCAAATACATTGAACTTGTGGAGCCTGTGCTTGAATGACGCTATTAAAGGAGCTGCCACGACTTCTTCCGGTAGTGAATTCCAGGAGGTAAGGACTCTGAGAGAGAAAAAGTAACGGCGGCAGTTTAGGCGCGGGATGTCAAGAGCGGCCAGTTTGAAGGAGTGCCCACGAGTTATTGATGGTCCAGCTTTGAAGAATTGGTAAATGTCACAGTCGACGTGTCCATGAAGAAGTTTGTAAACGTATATGAGGTCACTGCGCTCACGGCGTTGTTGGAGTGATTGAATGCCAAGGAAACGTAGGCGGTTACCGTAATTTTAAGTTAGATGTATACACACCTTTTTAAAAAGTAAGCTATGTATGCAGTTAGTATTGTTTTGGTTTTATTGCGTCTTGAAACGCCTTGTACAATGTTCGTGATAATTTTGTTGGAACATTGTTTTTATTTGTGTTCGAGTTTTGGTGAAAATGTTTTCGGAATTTCTAACACGTTATTTATAATAATTGCAATAAAAAATATTATTTGTTCTAGAGATTGATATGCGCAATTTTTCCGAACCGTATTTTCTGGACCTGCATATATTCCAATAGATTAGCTTGCACTTTTTTGGTAATAACAGTTTAAGTGTATTCAGTCGTTATTCTGTTAGAAACATGGGTTTAAAGGTTATGAGCACATGGGGACGAGTATACCTTGAGCCACGAGGTTAAGCTAATACGGGCTGCGCCCGGAGTTAAGCTGGTTCGTGTCGAAGCAATGGAATGCTATCTACACATTTTCGTTATGTGTATGCTAGATGTTTATTTTATGGGTCATTTTCTGTAAACGTGTTTTGCTCGAGGCTGGGTGTACATTTTGGGATTTGGCGTAATAACTTTGTGGAGGATATAGTTGTAGGTTAACAATATTTACCAACATATTCAAGAACTATAGTTTCTAAATACATATCTCAGTAAACAAACTTAGTTCAGAAGATCCACATCTGGGGTTCCAACAAATTTTTAATCTCACGAAATATAACTCCCCAGCATACAAATTAGGCAGCCAAACGGTACTGTATGTACATAAGAACAAGTACACAATATGAACGAATATGAAACACGTTGGTGGTGGTATGCAGCTTCTGTGGTCATATTTAAAAACGATACCGCGACGCAGTACTACAAACTTGAAATTTGTTTTTGATGAAAAGTAAGTAGTTTGTACACCCCAACCCCCAACCCGCGCAGATAAAAGTTTTGATAAATGTAAATTTGTAGCAGAACATTGTGGTATTGCGGTTGCTTATTAGTTATTAACTACTGCATTATTTATACAACAAAATTTTCAAAGTTATTTACTAAAGAAAGGCTTATTTTGATTAAAGGGGATGTTCTCGCACCCATCCAAGCAAAGATTTCTGAATTCTTGTAAAGTGATAAAACACGGTTTTTCTAGCTGTTACATTGGCCTAAAATGTTTCTTTGCAGGAATGGTACTATCGTGCCATTATCCTTATGATTAAAAATTTTTTACCAAACCCCAAAATAAACTTCCACCAGGGAATTTGTTCAACACCACGGACGCATCTTACAACTGCAACTTAATTTTTTGGCACCAACCGTAATCGTGCCGAAAAGATGTATAACTAGCGTAATTTGACATTTTATATTTTTTTGTAATTTTATGCCCGTTACATATTTACAATATGGCGGGATAAGCGTGGAATAGCTACTTACTCGTGGTGTAGCACATTTAGTATTTTGAAAATCTTCTGTCAGGTAGTGTGTTTCTTCGCTTTAAAAGTACCTTTAATTATTGCAACGTAAAATTAGTGTTTTAATAATTGCCACGTAAAATTAGTGTTCTGTCATCATTTTTTCACAAAATGACCTAAATATGATTTTTGTGTATACGTATAATATATACTGTTATATTTAAGTGTGCCGTTGAGATTGCAATTATATATGCGATATATTATACGTAGCGTGATGTTAATAATATTGTTTGTCAAGTGCTGATGCTAAGTGCGTATATTGTTTTGTTGTGCTACTAACCTGAGTTTATGTCTCAGTGTAAATGACATTTATTTGCGTTTTTGCTAATCACACAAATAAGTTATAGTACGTAATTGGTTTCACCAAGAATTATTACAGTATAATAGTTTGTATGCTAAACGAATAGTTGCTCAGTATCAATAATGAATACGAAGAACTTTGATCTGGTAGCATTTTTATGTAAATTGTGTGTCTTCGGGCATACTCAATCATTATGGTTTTCAAATGTCGCTTTTCTCCTTTGCCTCGGCGTCTTTTGCTACGGTTATTATTGGGTATAAATTTCCTAGGTTGAATTAAAATTATTAGTTTCCTACAAACATAAATTTTTCTCAATTTACTGTTATTAAGGCAAATGTGATTTTAAATGGTCACGTTGTAATCCACCTTTTTGGTTCGAATCCACTATGGTATACATTACAGCCGACTCACTAGACAGCAAGAGCAAATTTTGAAGTTAACTGATGCAAATGTTTGAAATGAAAGTCATCAACTTTAATTACTTGTGTGATTGTCGTGGGAACTCGATGAGTGCACTGGTACCGAACACGGCCCAACGGTGTGTGCACCGAGCGAAGCCGATATGGCGTACGGTTATCTCTCACAACAAAAAATTATGTTGCTGCGTGCGTTGATATATAAAAACTGACGTAACTAAACATAGATCGTATATGACATAAACTAGATACCGAATGCTAACAAATATAAGGTTAAGGTTGTATTATTTAAATCTCAAAAATTTAAATCGGAAACGTCAGTACTAACATTATATTTTGACTTATTTATGTATTACATTTTGGATTTACATTGCTGGCTGTTACTTGTTGCATATAATATAATAAATGCGGTTTGAATTTTTGCTGTATTTTATTGCTACGTTCGGTGGAATGTTATAATTTCATTAGCCAAATGTATGGCTATAATAACTAACTGAATGTTTCTTCGAGAAGTTTATGTGCGGTGATTGCAACGTAAACTATTTTCCAATGTCAGATATTTTTATTGGGCGTTTTACGGTTTATTACTTGCAAGAACGAGTCGATACGATAATAATGATCACATATTTAAGTTCGAGTTAATGCAGTTAAACAGTGATTTATTGGATTAAATCGGGTGTATTCAACAGCGATCCGCACCGATTGACTGACGGTCCTGTTCTTTTGCTAGCACTACAACAAATCTTCAAGCATGCTGTTTATTACAGAGGCTACTGCTGAGCTTTCGATGTGTACGTTTAGAACGCTAGCTAATTATGTTTTACCATAATATTTATAAGTATGCCATACAGTAGCGCATTCAGTACATTGGAAATAATTTCCAGCCCCCCCCCATTTTAGTTTGGCGAAAATGGGGGTACAGGGAAATTTTCTGCTTTTCCACATTCACAGTTGCGTAGCAACGAAAGTCGCATGTAGCTGCTCTGTCGACAGACAGTATTATCAAAATTTATGTCTGTTTATTTACTTGTATATATAAACGGTTGCTGCAATTCTTAGCCTTCATATTACAGCGTTCCTTAGGGGCAATCCAACCTTCTTTTTTAACGTGCAGGATCTATTTTGTGCTGTTACCGGTTTTATCACTTCGCTGTTGAGACTACAATATAAACCTATTTTGACAAGATATCAAGTTATAAAGTTATCTCAAAGAAGCTCAATGTTTATTTGCTTTTTGTGTTGTTTGACATTGTATATAACACAGATCTGATCTAATTGGCTTCAGACTTTAGTTTGGAATCAACAACGTAAAATTTTAAATATATATTAAAGTAAAATTTTCTTTGAAATATTTTTATCAATAATGCTAAATTTTGTGCAGTTGTCAAAGTGGTAATTTTGTGCAGTTGTCAAAGTGGTAATTTTGTGGACTTTTAAAAGTTTTTGGATGCTTATGAAAATAAAACGGATGATGTTAAATTCCCCGTATAACAGTGAGGGAACACTGACATGATTAACTTATAAACAAATATTAGTACACTATGTCGAATGAAAGAAAATAATTTTCCTAATTATGAGTCAAAGCTATGTGTAGGCTAACGCAAAAATGTAGACAGAATGGAGAACTGTGTTCACAAAGCGGTGAAACTGCACATGATCCGCAAGGGGGGGCTTGACATGATGCAACAACATTCTTTTCATTTTTGCTTGCACAGTGTATTCTTAGTACGTATAAATAAAAACATTCCTTATTAATAATGAGAATTTAACAAAGCTTTATTGTTTAGAAATTTATTAGTTTAAGAATATAGTTATTGGTTTGTTAAATTTTTGTTCCGTCGAATTATGAAATAGGTGTTCTTGCTGTTTAAATTTGAACTACTGCATGTATATATATTCTTTATAATAGTTGTTGAGCTGAATTATTTACAGATAAGATTTTGTGTAAAGTGTTGCTTTTGGTACTTGGAACCAAATTGTAATGCATTCCTTTATTTGTTTCTTGCTCTGTATTTTTATACATTTAACGAGCACTCTACCAACGCAGTTTAACTAAGGTTTTGCCAAAGATTGCTTCAAAATTAGTTTTGAAAACAGTTTAACCATTATGCTACATATCGAAACTGCAGTTGATCGGACGATGACAGTTGCCTTACGCTTTAAGAATAGCGCATGCAGTGATATACACAGGCGTAATTCTGACGAAGGTTATCTTAAGTAGTTATGTATACTATACGGTAGTGTTCATATAATATATTTCCAGGGAGTAACCGGAATTCCGGTTCCGGCAAAAATCGTGTTCCGGTCCCGGTTCCGGCAAAGGGCAAAAACTCTACAGGAACCGGAATTAAAAATTTTGTTTGTAATTTTCCACATTTGCCAAGCAAAAGAAAAGAGTAACTCAGCAATGTCCGTATAAAACGTAAGTAGGGCACACAATATCAGTAGGAATTTGTCATCTTAACCTGCAGGAGTTTGTTAACAAAACAAAGCCAGGTCGATGCTTGTAGCAGCTATGTTGCACATTCAGAAGTCTGCTGGGTATGTTAGAATTAAACCGGTCCAACAGAGTATGGATTACGTAGCAGTACATAGCGTAAGCTTGGATAACATAAATTGTGTCAAGCACCAGCCAGTGCGCTTGTAAACTTTGTAAATCAGTCTACATTTGATTAAAGTAACGTTATCTGCAACGCAGCCAAAAACTGCGTTCTTGGCATTGAACTGTATTTATTGAAACTGTGCGAGGAGTATCACTGTTTGTCTCATTTATAACATTCTGAATAGAAATTTGTCATCATTATCAACTCACCGTTCACTGGTTGCCCAACGCTAGCCTAAACTGTGTCTCTGACCACTGATCAGAAAATTACCTTCTATTATTTTCACTTAGAACCATATAAACCAATAATTTCAAATTTCATACGGAACAACATGTAACAAGCGTATGTGTTGTAAAAGAAAGTGACTGGAGACGTGGAGAAAGTGTTTATTCTACGCTTCGTGCGTTGTAATAACATTTTGTTTGACGCAATATACACAAGGGTGTATAGTGGAAGGCATTTTTTTGCTCTGGGTGTCCGAAAACTGACATATTGATCGATAAACATTATTGGCTTGCTCGGATCTCATGGACAATCTCCCCCACAGCCTGCATTGGGGTGGAAATACTCCATGAGAATATATTTTGGGGGATATTGTCCAAGAGGTTTGGGGCACTGTTATTCCAAGTAATATCTTGGACTTATTATTATAGTAAAATAATTCTGTTCTCACGAGACAATTACATCTTTCCTTTTATAAAAGGAGGACACTCTCCTCCAGTTCATCATTCAAGATGTTTCGCAACCAAGTTCTGCCGCTGATCCATGCAACGAAAAAGCTGTTCACTGGATGCAACAGAAGCGCCTGCTGCCAAACTCGATGCAGTGCAAGTGTTGCAGTAGCATTATGAACTGGACAAGGTACGCCAAAACGAAGGACTGCTGGGCATGGAAGTGCCAGAACAAGAACTCTCCTATGTTCAAAAGCACAACGACTTTCCGAAATGGCAGTTTCTTTGCCAACTCCAACGTAGGTCTTCCACAATGGATACACTTGCTCTATTTGCGGGCAATCGAGGAATCAGAAGAATGTCATGGAGCAGGTCGGCCTGTCAAGTAAAACGGTTGTAGACGCGTTTGTATCCTTTGAGAAATATGTTCACGTTATCTTCAGGCCAATCCAATCCAGCTTGGTGGGCTGGGGGTTATGATCTAGATGGGCGAATCGTGCTTCAGTCACAAGCAAAAGTACACCGTGGGCGTGCGCCTCATGCGCAGATATGGGTTTTCGGTATGGTGGACACGAGTCACTAAGCTGCTGTTGAATTTATAGAAATCGAGGAACTCCGTGATGCCGTTACCCTGCTGCCGATCATACGCAACGTGGCTCTTCCAGGCACAATAATTCATTCGGACGAATGGCGGCAGTACCGTGGCATCGCAGAAATGGGCCTAAACCGGACGGTAAACCACAGCGTCAACTTCGTAGAACCCAACAGTGCACACACAGCACACCGAGTCTTACTGGAACAAGCACAAGCGTCGCACCAAGGCTATGGCTGGTTGCAAACGAGACTTGCTGCATTGGTACCTGCAGGAGTTCACGTTGAGGGATATGTTTCAACATGCACCCTTCGAGTCTATATGCCTGCACATCGCCGATTTATATCCTTTTTGAAGCAAATAGAGCTCCTTGTATCCCAACAGCCCTCTCAACGGCTATTAAATGCTGTAAATGAGGTTTGTGAACTTGGGAGGAAAATGACCATGAGTCACATCTTAGGGGAAATTGTACAGGAGCTACAGCTAGGGGGAGATTGTCCATGAGATCTGCTTCCTCGGTCTCCTTGAGGTTTTAGAAAAGCAATAATGCTATCACAATACATTAAATATAATGTAAAAGTTATTTTTAATACATTTTAAACCCACTTTACTTTGATTCCTTCCTTCATCTGTTTTATTTTATATAAGTTTCGAAGACCAGGTTCCGGATCCGGCTTAAATGGACGGTTGCAGTTATTCCCTGTATATTTCATATATATACGTCTACATATATATACATATGTGGCATTGATTGAAACGGAGCGAGCGTAGCGTTTCCACTGAGGGAAGCTGAGTTTCCACAGTTGTGAAAATTTCTTTTTTTTTTGTCTATTTCTGTCATTCATAATCATTTTCATATGGATGGATTTCAGTAAAATTTTATTTGACATCAAAAGTGACGAACATGTGCCCTTTAGTTGAACGCGAATAGCTCCGACCCCTTATTCGGGATCAAAATGCAAAAAAAAAGTTTTTAGGGTTCTATGCCAAATCTGGTCATATGGGTATCAGTGTTTCGCAGTCTAAATCTCGCGATATGGGTTTCGCATAGAAAATTCAAGGCAACTTATAGAATCAGCTCAATCGAGATCTACAATTTTTTTGGAACCACGTTCTGGGCCGCTCCGAGGCCAAATATTCTTTGTCGTCCCTTTGCCAGAAATAGCGATTTTTCAATTTTCGTCATGATATTGCGTGTTCTAACATGACAATGAGTGCCTATTCAATTATCAAGCACGCCGGATACGATGATTTTTGCTACCTATAGTCCAACCTGACTATATCATACCTTATCATTTATTTTCAAGGGGTTTATTGTCGACGAACCTGATTTCCAAAATGCAGTGCGTTTTCATTTATCTGATTATGTATTGCGTGCAGGGCACCAAGGATGTCAATATAGTTTTCCAGTAGGCTGGATACGAAGTTTGCTTATCTAGAGTCCAGGACGAGGATCTTATACCTTTTCAGACGTTTTCGTCGGGTTTAAGGTTAGTGAAACCGATTTCCACAATATAATCAGTCTTGAGTAATTTGGTATGTGGCATCAAAATCGTCTATATTGAGGTTTTTCGGTATGCTGAATACAATGATTTAGTTATCTAGAGTCCAGTATTAATAGTTCATGCCTTGCGAGTTACTACTATATTAGTGTGTACATGGCAAAGCATGTTCATGTGCCACTGAGTGTATGGAGTTCGAATACTCAATGTATAAAATTCCAAAAATTTGTTGCTCATAACATGTTTTTATATAATCGTAATCAAAGAATGTATATATTTACTCTGCTAGTATATATGTTATATGATTTGGTGGTTTGTTAATGATTATTGCGTTTCGTACTGACATTAGCGATATCCTGTGAAGTTATGTCTTTAGTCGCTGCAAATACTGATAATTTTCTGCGACGCGTCTGCGAACCTTTGGCGGCAGGTGAGGCCAGTCATTAGAATTTTGTTATTATTTGCAATTTGTCTATGTGTTTATATTTATTGGTGCAATGATTGATTTAATCTATATAGGGCTACCTTTGTAACATATTCCGAATGAACTCTAGATATATGAGCGCAGTACGCTGCTTAACAGTACAAGGGGCCGATACGGATAAATAATATTCTTGCTCGAAGAGGAGGGCTGCCATTACCCATCTTTTTGCCTCCGGCGCACATCTTCAGACTTCTAATGTATGTGTATAGTTGCTCAATTCAAGGGTAATAAAGTAGAAAATAACGTAGTGCATTAACTCAGCTCGTTGCTTACAGTGTAATTGGCTGCGCATTGTTACTCTCTCGCGTACTGAAGAGCTTTAAGGAACTGAACAACAGTGTCGACATAGCTCCGTGGTTAGCGAGCACAAGTCTAACGGAAACGGCTCGTTTTCGAGCCGGCGTGCCGGCAACAGTTTGTTCAGAGCTAATTGAAATGTAAACTAATTTATCAGGTAAACTATTGGTATATAATGCATGTTGTCAGTAACGATTATGGTTAAGTGCGCGGCCGATTTTTTCCATGGTGGGAGCCTTCTGGGTGTTTATAGTTTTCATTAAGACTTTATTTAGAGTAACCGACGGCTAAAGCTTAGAGTAACGTTTTATCGAAAATAGTGTTTTCTGTGTGCAAAGTTGTGGTGTCGCAGTGGTATGCAATATACATTGCTTGTCTTTTATATATAGCTGTTAACAGTACATTTAAGTAGTAACTAGCACAAAAACCAGTCTTTTGTCACTTTGTACCACTGGATGTTCGGATCAGGCTTTCGGTCTTCGTTTTAAAACCGACTAGCTCTTCAGTATTACACGTAAATACTGTAACCTTCAGCTTAAACATTTTCATGTATATGGCGATTTGCTGCAGAGGAGACTTTCTATTATTGGATCCTGTAATCAACCCCGCTACAGCTTCTGTGAAACTCGGACATGCTAGTTATGCTTGCTTTTACTAGATGCTGCGATATAATATCTTACGGCCATTAAAGTAGGGATATTGCGTTGTGTTTGATTATCCATAATTCGAGACATTTTTGCTATACTTAGAAAATACATACTTATTTAAATACGATTAAACCATATAGCTTTTTGTCATTCATATTTAAAAATGTATTTTTTGAAAATTTCTGTTGAACTCAGCTGCTAAATTCCTGGTTTAACGCTCCCGTAAAAACGTTTGGTTATTTATTAAAAATAGATAATTGGATTTTGCGATTTCTGTGACTATATCATTGGTGTCATTTCTTTGATTAACTTCGACTGCGTTCGGCACTGCTATGAAAAATACGTCGTTTATGTGTAAATTCATATTTAAATGCTCTAAATAATACTCCTGACCAGAAATATTAGGGATATTTAAAACAATCTCATAAGTTATAAAAATATTTCTTTTTAAAAAACCTTAGAAATTTACTCTTCTGTTTCACGAATGTGTGCGAGAAATCTTATTGGTTATAGAGCGGTCTGTCAATGCAGCCACCAACGTCATCGAGATGTAAATAATTTTGTTCTTCAGTTTAATATAGGTGTTACGGTTTCCACAATATTGATCGCATGCAATATACCCTGTCTAGCATTATTTGATTTTTTGAAAATGTTAAATTTTGAAATTTATATATCGTTACTTTTAATAGTTTATTGACACTGCGCAGTAACGATATTACCCGAAACTTCTCAAAATCTGCAATTTTAAAATATAGCCATGTTGGGGTTATTTGATTTGGCTCGTCTAAAAAATTTAATTTTGGAAAAATGAACCTGGGCAAACAATTCCTTCAGAAGTGACAGGGTAAACAGGATTTTGCCACTTATGAAAACGTTTTTAATTTAGAACAGACGGATAGAACAAAATAACATTATCTACACCGCGT
>JASANE010010137.1:0-19783 GCA_030248225.1 Trileptium ribeirensis
GCATATTCATTTTGACTTTTTGACTGCACAACTTGACACAATACCAAATAGTGTACTTCCTATAAACACAATTTCAGCCTAGGAATGGACTTAGTGTTAAATAATGACTGAATTTCACGTTAAGACTCTAAATCTCACAATTTGGTCACAAAATTTTCAGAGCGTATTATGGCGTAGTATTAGTTATCTTACAGTGGTATCAGCGACAGCTTGTTTATCAGTTGTCCCTAATCACCGGAAAATTTTTGAATCAAACTTCTCCCGCAAACCAATTTCAGCCTATGCACCTTGAACTTTTGATAGGTAGGTTAAAGGAAAGCAACACTGGTTCATTGAAGACCAAGATCTTATTTTACTTTGGTTATTGATTTTTCTTAAAGCGGTGACGAATCTTCTGTGACACGGATGCGTATAACATGTTAAGCTTCTTGTTTCAGAAAATTAAAATATGGCTAATACAAAACAAATTGTTAGACTTAAAGGTAAATGTCTAACTAAAGCTTAATATATACAAATATAAAAAAAAAAATTACATATCTAATCATCACACCCACACCAATACGCCAACAAAACGCACACTCAGCATCATCAAAATCCATAACCACAACACAATCTCGCCAAATCAATCTCACACAGCAAGCCACCAAACGCCAACAAAACGCACAAGCTCACATCACAAAATCCAAATAACAGCAACAAAAACAAACAACCCCAAACCACACAGCAGCCCCAACCCAAGCAAAACGCACAAAGCCCAAAAATAAATTCCAAATTATTGATACAGCGAATACTAAGAATAACAATAAACATAAATTTCGCCATATATCTAATCGGGTATCACGACAGCAAGCTACGCCAAATACGCCAAGGCAAAACGCGACGGTACAGCAATGGTCGGTCGATAAAATGCGAGCAGCTTTAAAGTACTTAGAAGAAATGTACAAAAAGAGTTTTTCGCATTTGGAAAGGGGAAAGGCAACAAGTTAGTTAATCCCATAATCTGTTACTAATAAGATTGAAACCAAGCACGGATAATGTTAATCTTACTTATATATACTCATATGGTGTACGTGGTATTTTTCGGACAATAAACGTAACAAAGAAAACTTTGATACAGAGGTGTGTACAGGGTGGAGCTATGGCTGTTCATCTGCTACAGTTTCGATATCTAGCTCGCCAGTTTACAAGAGTCCATCCAATGTTGTGTCAGTCGGCTGTACACGTCCCTAACGATGCAGGACATCCCATATCTGTCATTTGCGAGAGTAAGTGCTCAATTGTTATGTGCTAAGTTGCTAACCTAGATGTTGGGGCCACAAGCAGAATAAGGGTTCAAGAAGGTAACAATTTATTATTATAACAGATTAGTTGTCTAACATGTGCTGTTTTATATTTAATGTTTCGGTTACAAAACTAATAAATATTCACCATTCCTAGAACGCATGAACACCAAGAAAGTGTCGCAACAATACGAGGTTCTCAGGACAACGCTTCGCGACCGATTCGTAGATGGGCAGTGTGCAGCAGAGCATGGATTAGGAAGCAAAACGGTTCTAACGTATCGTCAACAGAGAGAATTGGCAGAAACCTAGTTTTTGAATATCAGCAATGCGGTTTCCAGTGACTGTCACAGCTGTAAGGTCACTGGCGCTTGATAATGTAAAGCGAATAACATTCCTAATGATTTTAATCAGAAATTGAGTATGGTATGGTATGACTGGTGGCTGAACTTCGTAAGATTAAACCCAGATATTTGTTTGCGATCACCTAAGACTATTTCGCAAAATCGTGTGCTGGGAACAGGGAAAACTAGAATTACAAAAAACTTCTAGGATTTAAAAACATTGTTGCAAATTGGGATATGGTTGATAGACCGCATAAAATTTACAATGCTGACGAAATGGGGTTTAACATATTGCCCAGTAAACCATAAAAAGTTCTTGCTCGTAAAGGTGCCAAAAGTGTTCCAATGGTTGTATCTGCTGAAAGGGGCGCCAACCACACTGTGGTTTTCGCTTGTAATGCTGGCGAGCACTATATTCCACCTTTTAAAATAATGCCTTCTATACGTGCTCAGTCTGATTTAATTGCGGTGTGGCCACCTGACACGGAAATCGTCAACAACAAAAGTGGTTGGATCGATACTGACTTCTTCCTCACAAAAAACAAGTTTCTTCCTCACTTTGGAAAGCTTGCTGTGAGAGAGGATCCAGCCGATAGAGTTGTCTTGATCGTCGATAATCCAGCAGTCATACCAATGTTGAAGTTTACCGAGTTGCCTAACAGTATAATATTTCACTCGCTGGCATTCCGTCGGACACGCCGCATGCAATGCAACCGCTTGACGTCGGGGGCAGCCCGGTGTCAGCAGTTTCAGGCGAAATATTCCGGAAAGCTTATTGGTCACCGAGAATTTTGCCAAATATTTACACAAGTATGAAATAGTAGTGTTACGGCGGAAAAGCAGTAAAAGGTTTTGCGAAATCAGACCTGTGACCCTTTAATATGGATACGATAGACAGTGCGTTGTTCAAACTAGCCGACGCCATGCTTAGTAATCCGTCGGCTCAAAAAGATATGACACCCACTAATCGTCCAGTTGTACCAGTTATTATGTCCACTCGACCGAGTGTGACACTCGGTGGTTTCAGGCGAGTTTTCGAACGGTAATCGTTAGAGGGTAATGTTCTTCAACAAGATGTGCAGATTTCCTACGGACTAGAACAGGAACCACCAAATAACGACATACCTTCGATAAGCACAGGAATTACACACGAACCTAGCTACGCCACCATAAATGATAATGATCGGGACTACACAGTGATGGAGAACGTCTGCAGTTACGATGTGGACTACGTAAGCGAACATGAATGTTGTTTGGGGCTCGAACGTGAAACATCCGGGGTTAGCGATACACCGACAACTACATTTCAGGCTCTGATGACTCCAGCACACTCTAATTCCGGTGCCGCTGCTGCTCAGCTGAAGCGTCTTTGACCAGCGAAAATGTATCTTAACCCAACTTCGGAAAAACACGACTATTTGATTGCAAAAAATTTTTGCAGTATGTGTAAAGGAAATTGGAAGAAAACCAAAGTTTACTGGTATCAGTATAACATTTGTTCGCACTGGGGACACGAACACAGAAGGGAAAATATAATAACGGTGCCTTTATCTGTAAAAAATGTTTGCCTATGTTAAAGTAGTTATCTGGTAATGAAATATTTTCACTATAAGTGAAATGTCATAGTGTTGTAAGAAAAGACAGCTCGCACAATGAAAACGAGAGTCAGCCGTGCCTAATTATACATATCTAACATCTTCTGGAGCTCGAGTTAGCGCTTTCATAAAAATTTCAGCTCATATATACGAAAAATTGCGATTCATTTTCAGGCGTCTAAGTAAATATTAATAGATCGTTTTACATTTTTCTTTACCTTATGAACCACTATATGCCGGTTCCAATTATGGTTTTATTCATTTATCATACTTTATATTTTTCTGCTTTACAGTATATTTTGCTTTGATTCAAGTTTTATGTTACGAAATTTCTGCGACGAGATTACTGGAAAAGTGACGGGATTACCCGATGATTTGACGGGTTTAGCCGAATGAGCGATAGTGTTAAACATATAAGCATCTAAAAGTGACGAGTCATATATATTGGTTATGCCTTGCCTGCAATTTGTGGTCAGCCTTATTCACGGCCACCGTATCAGCATAAACTATCAAGCTTTGTAGATAATTCTGCAACTCCGCTTTCCCTGTCAACATTCTTACCATTTTTTCAGCTACGTGTAGTGGTAAAAAGGCTTGAGTTAGTCAATACAGCCATCATACCACATACATGCTAATAGGGGAAGACAGGGATTTAATCCCTGATGCTAGGAACCCTCTACGGTTGTGGTAAAAATCTGGTAAAATTGGAAAAAATGAACGAAAGTGAGGGGGTAATTGATAATATCAGTGCCGAAAAAATTGTGAAAATTTAAGTTCTGAAAAAATTCAAAATTTTATCTCCCTGACGACCTCCCCGTCACACCCTGGGACATCGGGTCTTGCCCATGCATGATCATATACTATAAACAACATATTTCACAGTCTACGTCTTTCCGTGTGTGTTTATCTTTCCCAAATTCGTGTGTCAAATTCCCGGTCTGGCCCAAACATTTTTCAATGGTTTTGAAAGCTTGGTCTCAGTATGGCTTGAAAAATAAAAATGCCGAAATTTCACTGCCTTCACAGTAAAATAAGATTATCTCACCTATATGATAAATTATAACAGGAGTACAGGCTGGGTTGATTTAGAATGTATACTGGAGCCTCGCTACATTTAACGCTATGGTGTAGGGCATTTAGATATGGCAGTGACGCTGACGAGATTGCGCGGCTAGATGGCTTTCAGTTCCATTTGAGATCGAATAATGATATCATAAAAACAGTTAACCAAATGATAACTTTCAATACATTGGCCTACTAAAACAGACGCACACGATAAAACGATGCTTATACACCGGGTCTACAGAGACATTTTTGCTCAAAATCCGGGCTGTGGGCCCGGTCCCAGAGCTATGACTAAACGCAGCCATCCCATTGGTCATATAGTATATGCGGAAGGCTTTGAAGACAATGGTATTGTGAGAGCTAAACTTGAAACTGGTGGGTCATAAAGATGACCCACCCCAACATGGTCTTGGACCACAACTAAGTTCTTGGAGCTCCAAATCTAAACGCCCATCAGCTTTATGGATCGCCACATCTATAGCCCCAACAAGTCTTTGGAAACCCGAATCGATACACCCACCATGTTGTTGGAACACTATTTCAGAGACCCTTGTAACATGGGGAGTCCGAAAAAATTTGTTCAATCATGTTCGATCCCCAGGAGCCTACATTATATATATGAGTCAAAACAAGTACTAAACATTTTTCATGAGAACACATGTGCTTTAACTGTTGTAGTCAGTGAAGGCAGTTACAGCAGCGTATTTTTATGTTGCACTAAAATCATGTTACACCCTTATAGTGCACTCAATCACGAACTAATGTGCTTTGTAGTTCCAAAGATGCCCATCTGCCACAGATTTTAAAATATGGTAACATTAGGTAATTTACACATCATATTATCTCTGGTTCTAACATACTGAGAAACAGGAGTAAGGTTGTACTACAATCTACGCTACGCACTCTATGAGGTCTCTATAATTCTGTTGTAAGTGGCTACGCTAATATAGAGATTCATTGGATCTAGCATAAAGGCATTGGACAGGAAATTTCTTGTAACGCAGTTGGACACGTTCGTTCGTAATACGAAACAATGGCGTGAAATAAAAAATGCGGATACCAGGTGTTGCATGTAGGCTTGAAATGAAAAAATCAGTTCCCTCATGTTGCAAGTAGGCCTAAAATAAAATAAACGAAGACACTACATGTGGAATATGGCGTGATGCAACGTTCACCCGTTCTGGTCGTTCCGCAATTCAGCGTTCGAATACACAGGACCCTGAATGAGTTAAAGTCTAGAGTGTGCTTCAAAATATTTAATGCTACAAGTGTTAAAACATATTATGTAACAAATGGTATAAAGAGTACCAACATATTCGTGAGGCCATTTGTCACTAATACTTTCTTGAATCAGATTACAAGGCGTGTGAATAATTGTACCCTCCCATCTTAGAGAATGTAGCCAGTTAGCATTAATTCCAAAACGAATTTTAGCGACAACATTTGATAACAAAATATTTGTTTTAGTTTGTAACTGTATATGTCTTGTCTAAAAATTGTAGCCTTAGACTCTGACAATTTTGTGATCTTTTCGTCAGGAGGTGACATTGTTTCCGGTTTCTTCGGAGCTGCGCATTGTTCATTAGTGCACGAAAAATGTTTCATAATTCACAATTTTTGTCAAATTCAGCATATATATTTGTGGAACGTTGATGCTTCAAGTATTCTTTTTCAAACAAAATAGTTCGGTTTTGTTTTTGACCACTAATTAATTCGCGGAGTGTGCTATTAATGTTCCAGCTTGATTTGCTGTTGAAATGATCTGTTGGAATTAAAGAGACTTGGTCCTCTATACTAGAGAACTTTTGGTATATACAAAATATTGTCATTCCTTTTGGGATGTTTAGAAAGCATCTTAAATTAAAAACTTTTTTATTGTAGATGGCAGTTAAAGATAATTCTATATATATTTTAGATTTAATAATGCTAAATAATATAATGTATCTGAATATTTACAAAATCTTTATCTGTATATTAACAACTATTGAGCTATTTGTTATATTGTTCAATTTAAAATGAACAAGACCGAACAATGTTAATCCAACGAATCCACCAAGTATTATGTACAAACTGCTGCATAATTTGCAGCACAAATCCTGTTCACAGCATTAACAACTTTTTCCGTAAATGAGAGCCTTTGTTTTGCTTAACGTCGATAAATTATAATATCGACTAACATTAGTAAATGAGTATGCAAGTAACAATTATTTTCGTTTCTGTAACGAATATCACCTGAAAACAATAGCGAGTTTAGGCATTTAAACTAAATGATTGATGTTATGACAATCTGAGACAATTGTCGTTTTAAAATTGTCACAAAGCAAAATCGAACTTTCAACGGTAACCGGGTCTTAGATACCACCTATGAAGGGGTGGCATGAAAAAGCAAAACGTCCGAACACTTTCCTTAATTGTATGTACATTTACCTATCTTCTTGTCGGAGCAGCCGTATTCGACGCACTTGAATCGCGTAACGAGATTTTGCAAATTAATATAATAGCAAGAATCCGAGCGAAACTAACGATTAAATATAATATAACCGATCGTGACTATAGTGTAATGGAATCGGTAATAACGCAATCGATTCATCATAAAGCTGGAAGTCAATGGAAGTTCGCCGGTGCCTTTTATTTTGCCACAACAGTGATAACGACAATCGGTATGTATTGGTCTTCAGTTAAACTCTAACTGTTCATTTAGGTACAATTGTAATGTCTCGCCATGTTAGCATACATAACGCAGCTGAAGCGAGTTGGTGGGGGCTTGGGGTGTTGTGATAGCGCGATAATCTTGCAAGCTAACGGCCTGGGTTCGAGTCCTGGCTGGTGTATCGTAAAGATCTCTCGAGAATCTTTTAACTCCTTCAATCGGTTAGTGAATCAACAACGGTACCAATGAAAATACTTTGGGGTTTTCCGATAAAATGTCGATTTCAAGCAATTTTGGAATGTAATAGCTTTATCTAGATGCACCCATTGACATTTTGAATTGTTTAAATGTTGAAAAAGCTAATACATAGCTAGTTAGCATAATCTGTTATTATTTTATATCAGAATGTGTAATATTACATTAAGCTTTACTGCACCGTTCTACTGCGTAAATCCGTAATTTAGTATTTTCACACTATTGAATTTTTATAATCAACCCTGCCAGTGTCTTGCAATCGTCCTAGCCCGTTTATAAAAACAACATGCTATACATTGAAACTATTCTGTCGAGAGAAAAATTGTCAATACTAACGACCTTTATTGCACGAAACAGTACAAAGTTAATAGCATAAGCAGGAACGTAACCACGACCTGAAAAGTGGGGGTCCGAACAAAATTATCAAATAATCAGTACCTGAAAATGAAGGGTCACCGTGACGCATAGTATAAATGTGCAACAAAAACGTAACAAAATGGGAGTTCGACCATTTACACGGACCACGCAGGGTAAAAAGTAGGGGAAGATTTTTCGGAACCCCCTGATTCAACCGGTGGCTACACCCGTGAGTATAAGTTGATAGATAATAACTGTACGAATAGTTGAAAAATGTCTGCGAGTCCTAAGACGTAGATGTAGACTACACTATGTCAAACACCATAATCACGTTCGTCTCTTACACTTTGACACTGTCATGTAGACCAACGATCACAGTGCGCTATGCAGAATGTAGGAAAGCATCTTTTGTTGGACCATAAATGTGACATCGAAAATAAACTTTTGCTGTGTACCCATGTGAGTCGTCCTACCGTTTATACTACTGTGAAATATATTAACCTTTAAAGGTGAAAGATCTTAACTACAGGCAAAAACTCTTTGTATGTATGAATTTACCTTAGTAACTACAAGGCAGCTTTTTTGTTTCGAAGATACGCATACAACGCCAACTGTTTATAAACCGATCTCACAAACATATCAATTAGAATAGTATGAATTAACTCTTTCATGTCCAAATCCTGTAATTTCGCATCGACGCACATAGCGACGTGTTGTGTTTGCTGAGTTTATAGCATGACGTGCGTTTGTACGTGCATTCTTATTTGGTAGTTTTGCGAGATTACTTAAGCAACAGAGCAACAGCTCCTAGATTGTTCGGCGATTTGTGTGCACCGCTTGCACCGATACCGCTTAGTTATAATTCCTGTCGCCGCTGCATTTTTTTTAAATATTGCACGATACACATACTAGTTCGAGCTGTAGAAGGTTAATCAAAAATCCACCCACGATTTAACTAAATTGGTCAATTTATGGCAGAATTTAAAACGAATATTGAAAATAACTTGAAGACGGTCCTTCGCCAAAGCTAACAAATAGATTCTTATAAAGATCGAAACTTTAGCGCAACAAGTGATACTGGTTGCGGTTGATTTAAGTGTTGAAATTCTAAATTTTACAAAACAGTTCTTTTACATTTCGACTTGGCTATCGCTCATAAATTGAACTTACTTTACTATGACATACAGTGTTATCGAAGTGCACATAAGCGCAGTAATTTAATGTCGTGGATGCATTAATTGAAATTTCAGTTAAATCGAGAAGAGGCGGTTTAAATACAGTTAAAAAATTTTTAAATTAATATGATAATAAAAACCAGATACTTTGATTTTGCTACCAGTGTCAACCTGAATTTAGATGTTTCCTGGATATGGATCAATTACATATCACACGCTTTCTATCAAAACGATGTATTCAAAATTTTTCGATGTTGTGCGACTTTACTAAAATATTTTGCCGAAAATAAGAAAACTACATTATTAAGTAGAATCTTCACAAGCTGGGCGAGCCCAGCATCAACAACCAACCAGCTCTTGGGCTGTAGATGCATTTATTTTCAATACCTTTAAAGTAAAGCTTGTTTTTTACGCGCACAAGAAAACTCGTGAGTAACAGATAGCCTGGGACAAAAGAACGGGTGTATAATCCAGTGAGAATATACCTAAGTTTTTATTAAGCCAAAATGCACACATTTTGTATGGCACTTTAAATAACCCAGAATACACCTTTAGTGTCGTGCAAATTAACTGAATTTGTTTGGCTACGATTCCCAATGTCTGGCCGTAGAAATTTTCCCATACTGCTATTGACACAAGGCCAATAAACAACATAATCGTGTAGAGCACGAAGAACTGAGTTTAACTTAACGATTCACTAAATATAAGAAGTGTTAATTTTAACCGCCGCATTTTAAAATGAAAATACAAATTCCCAAACAACTTACTCTTTAGTCACACTTCGAAACTTAATGAATAAGAGAGGCACAATATTAAGGTCAACCTTTCTGAATCATTAAATCATATAATTGAATGCAATGCCCGGAAAATATATTTGCCAGTTTGTGGTATTAAGTGTGCATAGAGAAGAGTGTGTCACTTCCCAGCGCGCTAACGTTAGCCCGTGTTTGATGACACTGGCGTTTTTGCACACACCATCTCTGTTCTGGGAGGTTCATTATGCACACACCTCCCCACGGGTTATGGAAGTTGCTTGGATCCACTCTAGTATCGTGGGGTGGCTAGTCTGACACTCCAAATTTGAGTATGTCCAGCTTATTGTCATCGATTCATGCTACTCCACCTCAGAAATGGGGGTCGGAATTTACTGCCCCACAAAAGCAGGAGCATTCGAACTACCCCAATAAAGCATATTGGGTTCATATTGTCTCTACAAATAACAGGTTGGGACGGTAACACCCGCGTCGTCAAACACAGGTTAATATTAGAGTGCTGAGAAGTGTCATAGTCTGCTCTTTATGCACACTTGGGTGATAAGGTTTCAGTATAGTGCAACTGTTGCTGCCCAGCTAGTCCAATCATTTCGCATCAGTGGATTTGCACCTACAAAATCTAATCAGTTGTCAAAGACCTATTAGACAGGCTTTGGCATATATGAGCCGGTAACATGATTGTAATTTGGTCTAATATGCCACTTGGTTGCTGAGCATAAGCAGTTTTAGACAGCTAAATTTACGCTCACGTTAACTTTATAAACTGCGGCAGTTTATTGTTGTTTTATAAACACTGTACTGCCTGTCGAATACTTGGAACGCCGTGCTACAAATATTCATACTATACAAGTGTGACCAATTTTGATATTGACCTTCCATTTTAGGCACTTCTTTAACGAATTTCACCCATAAAGTACCAGCTTTGGCACCTCATTACAGGAGTGTTTTGAAATATGTGTTTGTCTGATTTTTAACCGCGATAAGTCGAAATATTAACTTGTTTACAATGAATCCAATTTTTTGTTTAAATGTATAAACATATTTTAGGATACGGACATTCTACTCCTTCAACGGTTGGTGGAAAAATGTTTTGTATGGCATACGCTTTAGCTGGAATTCCGTTGGGTTTAGTCATGTTCCAAAGTATTGGCGAGCGTTTAAATACGTTTGTCGCATTTTTGCTCCGTACCGGAAAGCGATGTGCAGGTTATCCAGACGGTCAAACATCCCAAACTCATTTAATACTTGTGGCGTCTTCTGTCGGCTTTATAGTAGTTTCGGCGGGCGCTTATGCATTCCATCGTTACGAGGGATGGAGCTATTTTGATTCAGTTTACTATTGCTTTATTACGTTAACTACAATTGGCTTTGGTGATTTCGTTGCACTGCAGCGAAATGGTGCACTTGCAAATAATCCACATTATGTTGCATTTAGCTTAATTTTTATATTATTCGGCCTCACGGTTATGTCTGCTAGCATGAATTTATTAGTGCTTCGTTTCTTGACGATGAATACAGCAGACGAACGACGAGACGAGAAAGAAGCGAGGCTGCTCGTTCAGGCCCAAGGCCTAGTACATTTCAATCCTGATGATGCTGCCGAGGGAGACGAAACGAACGCAGTGGCCGGAAATCAAGACCCTGACAATGAATGCCTTACGCCCGGTGAGATGTTAGGAATACATATGAAAGCATCTACTGTAAGCAGCGGCATTCTGAACGGCAGCATTTTATGTGGAACAACAATTGGTGGCGTCCGAATTCCGTCTAATTTTTCAAGACTGAACGCGACCTCCGGGTCTAGTAACCAGGTCAAGAGGAAAAGTGTTTCAGTCGAGCCGTCAGTGATCTACGAACCCTCAGATAATGTTGACATAAATCTGCAGCAAAGCGACACAATAGAATCTTGTCAGCCTGAAGGAGGTATTTGTACTAATGTTGAAATTACACCGACGACACCATCAACCTACAAAGTGCCTTTACGCCGTAAATTTTCAGGCATGTATTCTTCGTCAAAAATATTGCCTACGGAAGCTACTTCTTCACCTCTGTCACAGTATGAAATTTCGTCATCAGATCATTATAACCATACATCAACACGGAATTTTGAGGGTGGGCGTTCGAGTCCACCATATTGTTCCTGTTCGTGTTATAACGTGTCTATCTTTAACCGTCGGCATCAACTTCGCTATGGTATAAGAACATTATGTTCAAGTGATGTGCCGTCCACAATCCGCCCAGCACCGGGGTACTACACAGTTCGACAAACACCGAGCCGTATTACTCATTTAATCCCGATGACACATGTGCCTCAGTTAAATTCAATGCAATCACACCTAGCCGAATACAACCCGAAGTTGCCGCAGCAGACACCGAATAATGATCAGCCACAAAGCGACAATCGCCAAATAGAACTTGCATCGCCAAGCGAAGTCAAAGCAACGAGCGATAATTCTGTGATGGCAAAGGGATCCCATAAGGCGTTTCAAAGCCAAAAATTACAACTAAAAGAACATAATCCTGAAAGGTATATGACCAAATATACCGAAGCACCTGTCGCCATTGACGAAACCGATAGTACACGACAAAAATACGGTGAACACCTAAGTTTTGAAACGGCGAGCTTCGGTAGATCTCCAATGCCGTCATTGTACGACGATGATCCCACGACTGCTGGTACAATGCTTTTATCTTTGCAAAGCTTGGCTGATACAACTGTCGGCGACATAGACAGTGACGGCGATGAAGAACAAAAAGTTTTAATGGTGTAACGAGTAAAACGGTCAGTAGTCGTTGTTATAGTCCTTGGTGTAAATGGTCAACTAAAAATATTCTATTGAATGTGTTTATATTATATACACAAATCTAATTCTAAAATATTTAATGAAATTGCAACAGTTTTAAAACTAAAAAAATTTACAAATTTGCAGAATTTACAAAAATTGAACAGTTAAAACCATGACTACAACAGCTTAACGTAGTTATTAAAACAGGAGTGAGCCTTCTGATCATGTCACGTTCCTCCTTCGAATAATGTCATAGAATGTTTTGTCTGTATGAGCGTACGGCTAAGCTGAAGCCTGAGCCACAGTCTAAAGCTGTAGTCTAAGCATGAGCATAAGAGTAAGCCTATGTTTAGCCTAAACTCACAATTAAGCACTAAAGTTTTGTTCTGTGGTACATATTATACATACTTAAATCAGATTCACACCTGTTACGGCCATTTCACTCCTTGACATGATCCAAACTTTCAGCTAGAAAATTTGTTTTAAGCATAAAATAGTGTGACTGGAAGGGTATCTACCGTTAATTAATTTACCGGATACAATGAATGACAGCTCACCCGGTTTTTACGTCGACATAAATACCATAGGGGTCGATAGATGTTAAGGGTTCCTCTCTTTAACGGTTGGGCGTGCCCCCTCAGTCAAGCCACATTTATCTCCGAAGGCACCACCACCACACCACTCCACCACCAGAACCATGCCCAGAGCACGCTTAAAATCTTTACTGATATGAGGTGAAAATTGGCAAAAATTGGTGTAAAATTAGGAAACATATGTGAAATCAGGCAAAATTTATCGCAAATTTACGAACATTTGGGGAAATTTTAGTAAAAAATTGAAAAAAATTTGAGGTCCTGCAATTTCAAAAATTTATCCACATAAAAATAATTGATAACTCATTCTATTAATTTACAGTTTTGGCTTTGTACAATGTTACATTAATTCGAACAAAGTTTGTCAGAGCTTTATAGTTTTATATCTGGCGATTCAATCTATATACTGAGCGTCTCAAGTGGAGGGATCCCAATCACCGGTCAAACTGTATATGCTTGAAAATCTTCAATTAATTTCCAGCTACCGATGGGCCGTTTTAATACACTAAATTCGGAAAAATACATCAATTTTGGAAACGGTGACTGACGTTTGATGTCATATTGTTAGAATTATATATATATATAGTTCAGTACTCTTGGTCATTTACAATGCAAGGTTGCGACACCGACAGTCTATTCGATGTTAATATTTATAATTAGTCTTTTGCGCTACTACAACATAATATGTTTTTATTATATACATAGCTAGCAGAGGTGAGAAGTTAGGCCCAAAGCATGTCCGAAAAACGACCGGTCCATAGGCCGGCGCAGCCTGTCTCATTTTCGTTCGGGCCGAGCTTCGGACATGCGATGAAAATTTCGGGCCGTGCCTTCGAGATGTTCAAAAAAGAACCCAAGCCTTGCCTGAAATGTTGAGACGAAAGAGTGAATATTGACACACCAGTTACACTGAAAATAGGCTTCCATGAAATTCAAAAGTAAGTTATACGATTTTTGCACACTAAGATATTCTTTTATAATTCAATGATAATTCTTATAGATCGTCCACTTTAAAACTGAAGGGGGTAATGAGTTTTCCGCAATTTACCGGGTGCTATATAGAACCCAAAAATTTCAAAATTTGTGGTGCTGCAAAATTTCATGTACCAAGTCGTTTTCTGGCTGCATATTTTATAATACAGTAATTACCCAGTAATTCCAAATTTGTGG
Source organism: Trileptium ribeirensis (assembly GCA_030248225.1). Lineage (NCBI taxonomy): Eukaryota > Metazoa > Nematoda > Enoplea > Enoplida > Thoracostomopsidae > Trileptium > Trileptium ribeirensis. Next base: position 14,044 of record JASANE010010137.1, read on the forward strand.
GTTGTAATAAATTCCATGTACCTAGTAATTTTTCTTGTGCAATTAAGAGTCAGTAATTAAAAATTTTTGTTGTACAATTCTATGAAATTTTAAAGAATATTCTTTCAATTTTAAAAGCGTATCTGGTGGTGCAAAAATTAAAGAACCTTCTTTTAAATTTCATGGAAGGTATTTTGAGTGTTGTTAACCGCAATGCTAAGGTAATCGTAGCAACTGCAACTGGAACTATTAGGGGATTTGTTGGATGAATGCTGTTCGTTAATGTACTAATAACAATATATAGTTTTACATATAAGATATCAATTTTTCTAAGAAAAATGCCTAAGATACTTGTATTTAAGGTTTTGTTTATCTAAATGCATGCTTAAATGTTAAATTTAAATGTAACTGTATTCTAATTAAATAGCTTTTTAGGAGATTTTTTTCAAAGTTGAATGCCGCTGGGGGTCTGGATGTTTCTGGGTCAATATAAAAATTGCTGAGTCGGGAAAATAGAGCTAAAACAATATTAATGTAATTTCAATTATTGCAAGTATAAATTGGTTTATTGGTATCATTGCACGCACATATCCAAATACGAAGGTTTTGTCAGGCTCGAGTGGTGCAAACGGACTACCATTTTGTCTTGGTACACCTTCGTTTGAAAATTGAGTTTATCTCTTTCTTTCGTGTATTGACACATTTGGCGCAACGTACATTGCGTATTGAGTCAATTGCCGAGTTTGTATTTCGGCATGAATTTGAACGTGCGTTGTTGCTTGTTTGTGTTACGAGGTTTGCTAAAGAACTGAGCAACAGCTCCGAAATAGTGTAGTAGCTAGTGTACAAGACTTGCACTCAAAAGATCTATGTTCAGTCCGCGGTAGGACCATAAGTTTGCTCAAGATTGTACAAGCTCTTTGGTTTAAGAAGGAAAAGGTTAATCAAAATTTAGACTACTGCTAAATTAATTAGAAAAAAGCGACACCATTTAAATACAATAAGAGACAGACACAATAACAGTTTATATATTTAGAATTCGGTCCGAAAATAATTTCTTTAACTTCTTTTATCAAATTAAAATGAAATATATTAAAACTAAAATGTGTATGAACCATATAGTTTGATTCTTGTGTCAAACCTGAATCCCCTAGTTTTACAGTGGCTGTACGAGCTAGCTCTGTATTATGTCCTACGACTAAATGTGTTCGGATTACAATTGCGTCTGTTGCTACGAAGAAAGAAATCGGTGTCATTATAAAGGACATATTTCAAAATAAACACTTGGTTATATAATGCTCCGTTGGGCCCATGTCAACTTCAGGGGCTTCCCGATTGTCCCAGAGACAGTCAACTTATATATTTATGTGTTTCTGTAACATTACTATGTGTGTCTAGCTGAATCGTCATTTCTAAATGGCCCGATTATCCCAACTGTCCCGACTGTCCCAGTTGGGAAACTGGGACAGCTAGGACAATCGAGATAGTTAGTACAATCAGGACAGGTAGGACAATCGGGATAGTTAGAACAGTCGGGACAGTTAGGACAATCGGGACAGGTAGGACAGTCAGGACAGTTAGGACAGTCGGGACAGTTAAGTCAATCGGGATAGTTAGGACAGTCAGGACAATCAGGACAGTTAGGACAATACGGACAGTTAGGACAATAGGGACAGTTGGGACAATCAGGATAGTTAGGACAATCGGGACAGTTAGGACAGTCGGGACAGTAGGGACAATCGGGACAGTTAGGACAGTTGGGACAGTTAGGACAGTTGGGACAATCGGGACATCTGGGACAATCGGGACTGCTAGGAAAAGAGGGACAGTTGGAACAATCGGGACAGTTGTGAAAATCGTTACAGTTAGGACAATCGGAACAGTTAGGACAATTGGGACAATTAGGACAGTCGGGACAGCTAAGTCAATCGGGACAGTTATCACAATCGGGACAGTTCGGACAATCGGGACAATCATGACAATCGGGACAGTTAGGACAGTCGGGACAGTTAGGACAATAGGGACAGTTAGGACGATCGGGACATCTGGGACAGACTGCACTGCTAGCAAAAGAGGGACAGTTGGGACAATCGCGACAGTTGGGACAATCGTTACAGTTAGGACAATCGGAACAGCTAGGACAATTAGGACAGTCGGGACAGCTAAGTCAATCGGGACAGTTATTACAATCGGGACAGTTGGGACAGTTGGGACAATCTAGACAGTTAGAAAAAGAGGGACAGTTTGGACAGTTGGGACAATCGGAACAGTTAGGACAATTGGGACAGCTAGGACAACTGGGACAGTTAGGACATACGGGACAGTTAGGGCTATCGGGACAGTTGGGACAGTGTAGCCCGCGTGAGTCCTAACTTAAGCTGGTATGCACAGTCTGACAAGATCAAAAATAACCCGAGTTTTTATGCTTGGGTTTGTATCTGTGAGTATTTGTTCCACATCAACCTCACCCGTTATTTTACTACGCTAAATACACTATATATATAATATGCACAAGCATCATATACTTACGTTAACATGAGACAAATCGCACGATACACGATATACCAATGCTCCGATTGAATAGTCTTGAAAATTCTACGAGCAGCTTGTACCGCCGATTGCGAAAAATGAACTGCCTAAGCTTAGCGCGCGTGAGCTTAAATAAACTTTTATCCCGGACCAGAAACCTAGGAATTTCTCTAAAGCGAGGTTTACACAGTTAAGCATTAAAAATTCTTGGAATTGAGAAATCCGATCCCAAACTTAAACGAAAATTTGCGCGTTAGAGAATATCTTTTTATGAAATTCTTGGAATCCCTAACTCAAAACAAAATTTGGAAAATCCAACAGAAATACACTTACATTTCCGCTAATGTAAGTGTAATAGTTAAGGCACCCAGGCCTTACACTCAAATCCGATAGGTACCTAAACTGTAGCCCTGGCACACAAATTTAAAATTTTGTATTATTTTTCACTCTCTTAAACTTAATAATTTTAACAACCTATGGAATTTTTATGACCAGAAATGACCGAGGGGATATGACAAGTAACTCTTTAACGGATGGGCCAAATGATGCCAAATTTGGTGTGTATAATCCACAATGTGCCCTATGGCATTTGGCTCAAAATCCGCATATGCCGAAATCATCCCCCTGTCCACATTGACATGATTTCTGTAGTTCTTAAAAATTTCATTGTAATGTGCTGGGAAAATTCTATCTCGAAAACTAATGTGATTTTCACACAATTACACTTGATTACACGAAATTCACCCACAATAACCCGAACAAACAATACACATAAACAATTTACAAGCAGATACACGTACTATACACGAATTACACCTAATGAATACAACCAATTTTATGCATGAATTGTATGTATGAGGAAAACATTACGTAGCACATACACATTTAACACATGATAAACATATGACACAAAGCCTACATTTTCCCAACGGAATAATTCCCACAATAGTTCGAGATATCTAGCGATTACAGGCACGAAAAGGCGATTTTGGTTTTCCAAAGAGATTATCTAACTAGTAATATTCGAGGGTACAGATCGTTGAGACAACAAAAAGAAATAGGAAAACAGGGACAGTTAGGTCAATCGGGACAGTTAAGACAATCGGGACAAGTTGGAACAATCGGGACAGTTAGGACAATAGGGACAGTTACGAAAATCGGGACAGTTAGGATAATCGGGGCAGTTAGCGCAGTCGGGACAGTTGGGACAATCGGGACAGTAGGGACAATCGGGACAGTTAAGACTCTCTGGACAGTTGGGACGGTTAGGACAGTCGGGACAGCTAAGTCAATTGGGACAGTTAGGTCGATCGGGACAGTTAGGACAATCGGGACAGTTGAGACGATCGGGACAGTGAGGACAATAGGGACAGTTACGAAAATCGAGACAGTTAGGACAATCGGGACAGTTAGCACTGTCGGGACAGTTGGGACAGTCGGCTCAGTTTTAGGACAATCGGGACAGTTAGCACAGTCGGGACAGTTGGGACAATCGGGACAGTTAGCACAGTTGGGACAATCGGGACAGTTGGGACAATTGAGACAATTACGGCAATCGGGACAGTTAGGACAATAGGGACAGTTGGGACACTTATGAAAATCTGGACAATTAGGATAATCGGGACAGTTAGTACAGTGGGGACAGTTGGTACAATCGGGACAGTTGGGACAATCGGGACAGTTAGGACAGTCGGGTCAGCTAAGTTAATCGGGACAGTTAGGACAATCGGGACAGTTAGGACAATCGGACAGTTAGGACAATCGGGACAGTTAGGATAATCGGGACAGTTAGGACAAGTGGGAAATGGTAAACTTGGGAAACGGGAAAGTGAGTGAAAACTGCCATAAAACTGGGAAACGAGAAAACTGGAAAATGTGAAAAACGGGAAACTTGGGAAGCGAGAAAGTGTTTGGAAACACTATAAATTTGGGAAACAGCAAAATTAGCAAATTGGAAAATGTAAGAAACGGGGATGTGTTTGGAAACTACGCAAAGGTCGGAAGCGGGAAACTTAGGAAACTGGAAAATGTGAGAAACTGGAAACGTGGGAAACGGGGAACTAGGGAAACAAAAAATTATTAAACTGGAAAATGTGGGAAACGGGAAACGAGAAAGTTTTTGGAAACAGCATAAAGTTAGAAAACGGGAAACGGCAACGTCGGAAACTAGGAGATGTGGAAACTGGATATTGATTGAAAACTGCGTAAAGTCGGGAAACGGGAAATTTGGGAAACTGGTAAATGTGGGAAACTGGAAAGTAGGAAACGGGGAACTAGGGAAACGAAAAAATTATTAGACTGGAAAATGTGGGAAACGGGAAACGAGAAGGTTTTTGGAAACAGCCTAAAGTTGGAAAACGGGAAACTCGGGAAACAAGAAACTTAGGAAACTGGAAGATGTGGGAAATGGGAAACTCGGGAAACGGGAAGTTAGAAAAATGTGGAAAACGGGAAAGTGTTTGGAAACTGCATAAATTTGGGAAACGGGAAGCTCGCTAACGAGAAAATTCGGAAACTGAAAAACGTGGGAAACGGAAAAATTACGAAATTGGAAAACGTGGGAAACGGGAAAGTTTTTGGAAATTGCATAAATCTGGGAAACGCAAAAATTAGGAAACGGGAAGCTTGGAAAACGCTAAAATTAGGATACTGGTAAATGTGGGAAACGGGAAAGTGTTTGGAAACCGCATAAAGTTGGTAAACTCGGAAAAATTTAAAAAATGTGGAAAACGGGAAACTCGAAAAACGGAAAGTGTTTGGAAACTGCATAAATTTGGGAAACGGAAAATTTAAGAAACTGGAAAATGCGGGAAACGGGAAACGAGAAAGTTTTAGGAAACAGCATAAAGTTTGGAAAATGTGGAAAACTGGAAACTTGAAAAACGCGAAAGTGTTTGGAAACTGCATAAATTTGGGAAAAGGGAAACTCGGGAAATGAGAAACTTAGAAAACAGGAAAATGTGGGAAACCAGAATCTTGAGAAGCGGGAAAGTTTTTGCAAACTGCATAAATTTGGGAAACAGGAAACTCGGGAAACGGAAAAATTAGGAAAATGTGGAAAACGGAAAACTTGGGAAACGGGAAAGTGTTTGGAAACTGCCTAATTTGGGAAACCGGAAAATTAGGAAATTGGAAAATATTAAAAATGGGAAACTTGGGAAACGGGAAAGTGTTTGTAAACTACATAAAGCTGGAACACGTGAAACTCGTGAAACAGGAGAAATTGGGAAAA
>JASANE010010138.1:0-15354 GCA_030248225.1 Trileptium ribeirensis
GAAGAGGGTGGGTTCACAAGTAGTTACCTTTTGAAGAATACACTCAAAGTCCGCGTAGATAACGTATGGTGCACGTTGCATACGGTGAATGTTTGTGAATTCGAGTGTTGAATTGGGTGGGGGAACTTCGACACGCGATGGTTGATCGTTGCGACACCGGTGAACATGTTCGTCACGTTGTTTCTCGCTGTAGCAAGGTATGAGACATTTGCTACAAAAATACCTCCCCTTGATGATCGCTGTCGTTGATTTTCAAAAGAGCATCTAAGCTACGTACCAAACAATAATGATTCTTGTACAGTAGAAGATGCACATATTTTTCATGATGAGTGTTTGATATAAATAGTGGGTATATGACGCTATCCTCGAGACAATACAAATTGATTGCGATATGGTTTTGTTGTTCGAAGCGAGAAACGTCTTGTAACTTGACGGGGTAAGATATTCCTCTCATATTGAGCTCATGAGAATACTGTTCGTAATTGCTGACACGCTCGGCGTGATGCTTGCGATCCACCGAGTGTATAGCCGCCAATACCGACCATAAGAAACACTTGGTGTCATAATTCTGAATATTGAGAACCGCGTGTTTGTTTCGAATCGTTGGTGGTAAATCTATGAACGACGCCGAACGGAGTGGTTGGTAGACGTTGATGTGAACATCCGCGTGTGTTTAACATCTTCGAGTATCCACCCGGAACCTCTCTTTTCGAAATCTTCCATATTCTTGATTACTTCGTTGAAGACTTTAGTTATTTCATCGCTAATGTTAGATCCTGGTAGAATTGTTCTCACTTTGTTAGTGAAATGCGCCGTCATTGTTGATCCATCCAATTTGTTGAACACACATTACATGCTGATCCATAATTTGACCCCGCGGTGACGTTGTTGTTGAAGCAGATTGTCCAAAGTTGATTGCGATTGCTTGAGGAACATTGAGAGATCATCGGAGATGTCTTTGGGTATGATGTAGTAGCTCCGAATGTACCCTTTGAGCGCTTTGACCCATTGGTGTAGAGTGACCTCAGCGGTTTGATCCACAACCGTTGACAGTTGCGCACATCTATTTGTCATCGCCACTAGGTCATCCTTCACGCGTTTTGCTTTGATTGGTAGTCCTTTTTCAACTGTCGCATCTCTAGACCGTTTTGAAATCTTGAACGGTGGTTGACATGACGATTGACTTGTGGTAGCGTTGACCGTCGTATTCTCTTGTTGGTTTGAAGATGCTTGCCCGTGCCACCGCTTTACGTGTCGATTGAGTGCGTCGTTACGAGAGAACGTCTTTCCACGTTGAGCACACTTCCACTCCATCGCTTTATGAATAGTTCCGTTGTGTCTAGCTAAATGATCGCGCCATGAGAATTCGATATCACATTGACAACATCGTAGTGCCATAGCTTTTAAGAGTTTAGTACGTAAATTATGTTACTACTAGCTTTCTTAATAACTTCCTAAAAATAAAGACCGTTCGTTAGCGAAGTAAAATGAGAATGATTAGAAAAACGAAAATTTACAGTCTTATATACTCTAAAATGTGGCACTTTGCCAAAAATGCAAAACCATGCGTTGGTAGGAATGATGTTTTGAGTCACCTAATACAAATCTTCGATTTTCAAGAAATGTACGATTGCGAACGGTATGTCTCCCAGTTAAGAATAATATGCCACACTCACGGGATTGTTAAAACTTCGGAAACACTATTGCACCCTTACGGGTGTCAAAATGTCGAAAACATTATTATACCCTTACAGATGTGCTAAAATGTCGAAAACACTATTATACCCTTATGCGCGACTAAACTTAACATGACCCTGTCGGTCATCCTATTTTGTTAAAGGCGATTAGGAATCGAAAACCATTGTAATGGAACAAACAGGGCATTTGGCACGGTTTTTCGTTAACCAAAATTGGACAAAGTGAAATCCAACTGCCAGAAATTACTAACCGTCTCGGAACAGAATTTTGGCGATTTTTTATGAGTAGAAAACGGTTCACTGCTAATTAGAACATTGACTAATTCTGGATTCGATTTGTTCACCAACACGAACGTTGTTAACATTTTTAGTTTTCAGCATTGGCGAGCATTGTCATATCAAAGGAAATTGAACAAAATTTTTATTCACAAACGAGTTATATTTTCTGCAAATGTTCAAATATTCGCGTACAAACCATTTTCATACTTTAAATTTTCAACAAATTTGCACTATCATTAAATTTTTAACCTGGAATCATAGTCGAATATCATATAAAAAACTTGTTCGTAAACAATGTTCACTAATAAATTGTAGATTCAAACACAGCGCGAGCACGATTAATAAGTCATTATCTCCAACGCAATTTTAATTTAAAAAAGCAAATGTTCGCAAACATCACGCGTGGTGATTTTAATTATACAGACTTGATGTCTCTTGCGTATTTCTCTATGACAAAAGAATCTATGTAAAAATAAATATATTTAACAACTATGATTGTGTTCGCGAACATTTGCTTAAGAATGTACGTTTGTGTTCGCGCACAAATTATAATTTTTATACGTTTGCGTTCACGAACAAGTTTAAAAATTTTTGATTTCAAATGCTAAACAACATATCTAAAGTAGTTTATATCGCTGAGTTATTGAACCCCATGTGTCGAGCGATGTCTCCCTGTAACATTGTTCACGAACAAAACGCACGAATTTAAAACTTACAAAATTATGTTTTCAACAATTTGTGTATTTCACTAACGAATTTGCGAACCAAAAATAACCCATTTCATACCAACGTACTGCTGTTCTTAAATGATTTTATTACATATTGCAATCACAAAAAATCTTTCTGTTACAAAAAATATGGCAATTGTAAAAATAGGATGATGGACGGTGTCATTTTAAGTTTAGTCGCGCATTATGGATGTGTGAAATGATGAAAACAACATTACCCAATTACAGATGTGTTAAGATTACGAAAACACTATTATACCCTTGCGGGTGTATGAATGCTGATACCACTATTACGTCTTTAGGGATGTGTTTGCTAGTAGAATGTAATATAACCTTACGGGTGTGTTTTGTAGTAGGAAATAATGTAGCACCGTTATGGGTGTGTTAAATATCCGAAACCAGTGTAATACCCTTATGAATGAGTCAAAAATCCGAAAATAATACTATAACCTAATGGTTGTGTCGAAATTCAAACAACAATACTATGCCGTCATGGGTGTGTTAAAATGTCGACAACAATATTAAACGATGACAAGTGTGTAGAAATATCTAACATAACACTATCATGAAAACTTAAAACCCCGAATATAACATTATACCTTTGCGAATGTGTTACAATATTGAAACCCATATACAACCGTTATGAATGTGTTAAAATACATAAATTATTCGCCCTGATGGATCTGTTAAAATTTTGGAAACAACGCAATGTCCTTATGAATATGTCAAAACGTCATAAACCGGAAAGTAAGGTTACCCCATCATAGATGTGTTTAAACGTAGTATTACTTACAACTGGTTGACGAGGTTCCTATAAGAAGACAGTTGATAAGTTAACTATGAGTAAATACTGATGATACACAGCCAGATGTACCAGAAGATGGAAATTCAAATAAACTTATTGGTATGTGAATACCAACACTTCATTTTACATGAGCCAAAACTCGAAAATAACCCTTTTTAAGGTGAAATTATTAAAATTATGGTCTTATCAGTTACAAACGGGTTTCCAAAATTAGATGAAAGTATGTTGTTGCTTGTGCACCTAAAAATGTGGAATGCCGTCGATGATCGTATTAGAGTTAATATAAACCTAGACAGATTATATGTTGAAAGTCAATTTAGAACTTCATAATTTCATTCAAAATTATTGCTTATATACCAACCAAATCAATCAAGTACCAGTGTTGGAATTTTCTAAATATATGTGCAAGCGCGTTGGACCCGATAAAATATCAAATTTACCGTGTTTAATAGTTAAATCTTAAAAATTTATCGAAAAACAAAATCTCTTAAAAGTAGTGTTGAAGGCATCCATCGGGTAGATCTCATCCACACGATCATTTTGATGCCTTTGAAATTTTTCTAAGTCCATTTTTGAGCGAGTTATCAACATTTATGCAAATCAGAAGTTTCCTAGTTTTATACCGAAAAGCTTATTTTTAACATCCAACACTGGTAAACTTACTATTTATAGCAAACTGCTTATATAATTATACATACGTATAAAATACATACGAGCGAATACATATAAACGGTGCACACAGACATATAAATATACCACACACACGTATTTACACATAAAAATTTAGAAATATACACATTTAGTATTATATGCTTATATTTGCATATATATATATATATATATATTCATACATTAAAACATGTATTAAGATGTTATATATATGTATATATATGTTTAAAATATTCATATTTATATATCTGTGCTCAATATATATATAACCACTTATATACATATAATAATTACAAATAATTACAAATAATAGCAATCCCCAATGTACCTTCACCAACCACCGGTCCCCACCGGTGGCGTAGGGCAAAACCCGCATTTTTCATCTACTCACTAAGCCTGCTCACAGGTAGCAAGGATACCCTTTTAGCCCGAAATTTTACATGGGTCAAGGCCAATACAGATACTGTCGTCGCCCTTATGTTCTAAATATATGTAAAATTAGAAATTCAGAGTCAAATGGTTTTTGGTCTTTGCGTAACTTTGGTGTTCCAACACTTTCCTCGATATATGAATGCTCTAAGTGGAAGTTTTGTTCATCCTGGGTATGTCTGCCACCATCCATTATATGGTGTCTTGGAAACCATAGTGTTTACGGTGGTATTTTCGGATAGTATACATAGGTAGTGTACTGTCGATAATGGCATGGTGTAGACTACATCATAGAAGTTTAAAAAAACTACATGGTGTAAGCTAAACCATGCTGTTATTTAGTGCTTTATATAATGTGTTTATATATGATGTCCTTGACACCGTCCGTAAAGAACAATAGGCACATCTTCACACTGTAGTTAAAATTAATGGTGTCTCACACACCATGTGTTTTATTATAATAAACATATATATGTATATATACCTTAATAATGCGACAGTAAATTTAACTCACGCACATCAACAATACTATTTTGCTATTTGGTTAAAAATCTGTTACTAACCGTTTTTGGTAAACCGTAATCCGGCGCAAAACTGCTCGCGAACACACAACTTTACCATAGTAATCCCGCAAATTTGTGTATATTCAACGAAGACTGTCTTTACCAGGGTGTTCGACCTGATCCCTTTCGGTGGCACACGTGTCTATATGCGGTATGACTACAACAGGTCCGTCAAGGAGAGTCAACCCTTAGGCCTCGGTATAAGTAGTAAGGTCCACTTGTCGTTCCCTATATCATACCGAAAGAAGCCTGGATAACACGTTCGCTGCGAGTGCAGACCTAATTTGTTTACTATTTGCGTAATATGCGCGTAAATGTTTAGCTAGTTAAAACGCCTGATTTCGCTTTCGTATATGTTTATGTGTTGTTGTATGACCCATAGCGTAAGAATATTACATGCCATATATAGCCAAATATATATATCGGACGCGTATGACGTATGCGATTTCAGTCATATGCGGATGCCATAAATATGTCATGAAAAGCGCACGCATTTTTGGCCCAAAATATATTACCAAAGTTTATAAGGTCCGTCATTATCAAGCTATATCTATTATAAGCTTTTAAGGTTTAAATTTTCACATAATCCTTGCTTCTAATTTTCATCTCTAGTCTCCGTATCTGAATTCTCGGTTTATATATCCCATGTTCGTTTTTAATACGTTAATACCCCAAGTTTGACGAGACTGATTTTGAGTCATTCCGCGTCGGTTGGGATAGGTTGTCAAGTTCTCACAATCCGGAAGCGAGTTCAAAGTGGCTTATTTGAGAACCTCTAAACTTTTCAGTCATATAATACTAATCGTTATACATTACATATTGGTGAGCCGCCTTTGTTTATTTTGGTTTGACTAACACTGGTCAATTTTACATTTGCCCTCTTGTTAGTAACACCAAAATTTGCCTTGCTGAAAAAGATCAACGACAACCGGCTGAATCGTGATTCTTGTTATATCACAATTTTTGAGCGGTATTTCCAAAGTAAAATGCCTTTATGTCGATATGGTCCTGATAATGGGACGGTCTCGTGGACGCAAGTTGCCCTTATAGTACTGAAAAAATAGCCTGATAAAAAGGACACACCGTGCAAGCCGATTACGATCTGGTAATGTGCTAATCTAGTCCCGGTGAATTTTTAACGCCTGGTGAGACTTGATACTACTCAATATTCTATCAAAATTGGCTGATTAAATTAATGCCCCGTTTGATGTGTAGTTATAATGATTTTCGCCATCTAAATCGATCCGGAATCAAGTATACGTCTGAGCTCCATTTTATGCACGACTAAATTTAAAACGATCCCGCTGGCCATCCTATTTTGTCAAAGCCTATGTGAAATCGAAAACCATTGTTACAGAACAAACAGGGATTTTGGCACGGTTTTTCGTTAATCAAAATTAGATAAAGTGAAATCCAACTGCAGAAATTACTGTCTTGGAACAAAATTTTGGCGATATCTTATGAGTAGAAAACGGTTCACTGCTAAATATAACATTGACTAATTCAGAATTCGCTTTTGTTCGCCAACACGAACGTGGTTGAAGTGTTTAGTTTTCAGCATTCGCGAACATTACCAACTCAAATGAAATTGAACAAATTTTTGTTCACAAAACGAGTTAAATTTTCTGTAAATGTCCAAGTGTTAGCGAACAAACAAGTTTGATATTTCAAATTTTCAACAAATTTGTACAATCATTAAATTGTTAATCGTAGTCGAATACGATATAAAAAGAACTTTTTCGCGAACAATTTGACTCATAAAATGTTCACTAATAAATTGTAGATTCAAACATAGCGCTAGCATAGTTAATAAGTCATTATCTCCTACGCAATTTTAATTTTTAAAAACATTATTGCAATCATTTGATGCTTGGTAATTTTAATCATACATGCTCATACTGTCGTATTTCTCTATGAGAAAGTAATCTATACAAAAATAAATTTATCCCTATGTTAGACTCCGGGATAAATCGCGTTATATGCTAGAACCAGCGTGACATATAAGAATACGCTTTATTTCCAAACCAAACTGAATTTAGGTCTGAAAGCATAAAAACCCACCTATATTAAACAATGCCCGAGTTACAATACTACTGATGCCATAATCAAGGCTTCTGTTCCAATTTGCTAATCTTTTCGTCACCAGCCACGCGAAAAGAAAACCAGTCTGAAAAGAAATGAAATATTTTCCAAAAAATTATTTACAACAATGCTCGCGAAAAAGCAATACGAGAATCAAGCGAATCTTCTATATAACGGTCTTTGGTAGCATTACCCGACCAACGACCCTGTAATCTAATTAATCGGTCGGATAACCCCTTAGCGGCTGCTGACGTTGCAGCACCGGCCCTAAGACTATGGGTGCCAAACATAGCAGGATCGAGATTGCAGGCACTAACAGCAGATTTAAGAATTTTGTTCGCACAATCATAAGAAAGTGGCTTCATGGTTGGACGTAATGACTTGGAAACAGAGTCGGGCCCCAACGTAAGCAAAACATTTAAACTAAAAATGTCAGAACAATGAGCTGATACTACCGCTTTATAACGACGAAATACCTTGACCGGACAAACATCATCACCAGATTCCGCAATTATGACAGTATTTCCTTTACGAAACTGATCGTTTTTACTACTTTTAATAAGAAATTTCAACTGATCCGGAAAAACGTAACATCCGTAAAATATAAAACTGTACTTCGCTGAACCGCATAAAACCAAAATAACTTAAAAGAAAATAAATCGCAGTTCGCAAATTTGATAAAGTGGTGGAAGGCAAAATATTTTTGCGAACTATGTCGGTTACCAACTCTACCGTCAGAGGCGACTTCTTTTTGACGGGTCTTGCTAGTCTTCTTTTAATACCATTAACACATCTAACAAATACATTATCAATCATTAAATTTAAACCTTTACCCATAAAAGAATTAACCCACCCAAAAGCGGCCGCGAGTGCACCTACAGAATTTGCCGAAGTTAAAGAATCAGACTTCCGGCATGGGAAATGTGCCGCACGAAAAGGGTCCACGGGAAAAGGAAAATTGTTAGCGTAAACACAGAGCGACCATTGCCTGAACTGGATACAATACTGAACGTACAGTTTCGTTGAATTGACAAAAATAGAAGCAAGCATGGCATCCACGAATGAATCGCGATCCACAGCATCGATCTGTTCCGAAACCAACGTCTCATACCAAGAAGAACGACATATAAAAGCTAAAAAACAAGATATAAACAGAACGCGCATAAGAACGGGGGGTGTAGGGTGGGACCGAAACGGTACTACAAACTATGCGCTAAACAGACATGTCAGCAAACAGACACAGCGTAAGTGAATTTACAATCGAATACGTAACACTATCGTGTTACCTAATTTGCAAAATCATATCCTTTTCTGTAATTAGCTCGTCCGAACATATAACTACGTTACACTCCGGGATAAATCACATATGCCAGAACCAGCGTGATATATATAAGACAAAGAAAGAAGACCAATCAAGACCAAAGAGATCCTATTGATCACCCTTGACACAGTAGCATACAAGTAATTTAAACGCTGCCGAATTTTTAGAAAAAATTGAATTGGGGTTAGAAGCTGGCACGATAACTCGCGAAGAATTGCGCACAATAAACAATACGTGAACAAACTTAGCAAAATATCTGAAATTGGTTAGAAGCGGAAAAAAGACAGCTGAAGGACCAAAAGGATCAATTAAAAGCATTTTATGACCGTTTTCAATGAATTTCTGCAATACTCCAGGAACAAGACGAGGTGGGGGAACAGTCCAAGCCACTTCCAAACTCCAGGCTAGCTCTAAAGCATCCATACCTAATGAGCCAGACGAATAAACTTTCGAAAAAATACGCGAAAGTTGCGCATTTTCGTTGGTCGCCAAGAGGTCAATCGTAAACAGGCCAAAACGCTTATCTAATGCCCGGAAAAAAGCTCGTTTAATAGACCAGTCGTTAGAATCAGAAAATTTAGAATAATAATCCGCCAACCTATTTTGGTTCCGCGGAAACCAACGAACCATAACCGTAACCCCGAACCTGGCGTCAACATCTGAAAATTTCAAAGCCAGATCATGCAAACTTGCCTTCATACTACCTGAATTGATTATCACCGACGCAGCTTGATTATCAGTTTTCCAAATCACCGTTTTGCCCTGCAAAACAATGCAAAAAACCTGCAGACCCCGAAGTGCTGCTAAAATTTTGCGTTACGTCGAACTAAGTGCTGTTTCGTGCGAAGAGAAACGCAATCGAGTAACCAGATTTGAACCCCGGTTCGAAAGAGAACCGCAACCCCCGCGGTTGCGCTAGCATCCGGACGCACTTCATAAACAGTGTCTGAAGAGGGTTCTAAAATACGCTCTGAAATAGAAGATAAACTATTTAACCAAAAAAAGGCATCTGTCTGCAACTTATGCGAGCTAGGGACCAAATCATCCTAATGACTTACAGCCACCACAGCAGCATAAATTTTCCTGGTTCGCAAAATGAGCTAGGTTACCAGAAACTACCTTGCCCGACATAATGGAAACCGCGAATCTCAGCAAATAACGAGTGGGAACCGCGGAAGCCGTGGAGACCTCACGCGCAAGGTTCAATATTGTTTGCTGCTTTGTCTCCGGCAGAGCCACACAGAACATGCCCGCATCCAAGATGATACCTAAAAAAGTTAAACGCTGAAATTCAGATTTTTGTGTATTGACGACAAATCCTGATGCTTTTAGATCCTCCAAAACTAGTTTTGTCTGCAAAAAATTTCCTCGGACGGTGCAGTCAAAATCAATCTTCAAAATTCCACAAACAAGCAACACCGACACTGCGCCATTTCAAAGTAAAAGTGCGCATGATTTTGTTAAAAATATACGGTGCGGAGGAAATACCAAAAGGCAACGAAATAAATACATAGTCATCAGAGACACCATCTACACGCCAACTAAGCCCAAGATACTTCTGGGAAAGAACAGCAATATCCACGTGGTAGTATCCAGACTTTAGGTCCAATTTGGCGAGATTCCAACCTTTGCGAAAAAAACTAAAAACCTTATCAATACATTCCAAACTGAATTTAAACTTTACGATCCACTTGTTTAAAAAAGATCAATCTAAAATTAAACGCAATTTACCACTACTGTTGGTGACAGACAGAGGACTAACACAATAAACTAATTTCCCCTGACATACTCTATGAAGGATACCTCTCTCCAGGAGAACAGCAAGCTCCTGCGAGACAAAATTATGATTCTGAAAAGCCGATTTATTGTTGCGAAGCCTAAATGTGGAAACATTTCCAACCAGTGGCAACACGTAACCCTTGCAAATAGTAGACCGCTCCAAAGGATTGAAAGCATGTTTACACCAAAGAGAATGCGCGCGACCCAAGCGACCCTTAACCCCGTTGACTCTGCTCAAAGCAGAATGTTCTGCAATAAGAACCGTTAACTCACTTTGCAGTAACTCGGCTCCATCCACGCTGAGTGACAAACGATCAGTGTCGTGCCGGATTTCAGGCGGTGGGGCCAGCTGTTTCACGTTGAGGCATGGAATTCCTGGGACAGGAACTGACGAAATGGCCGGATTCACCACAGAGGAAACATTTATCCCGTGCTGTTGGCATCCTGCGTGGGCCGAAGAAACGTTGCCGAGCTCTGGCGCCCCCAACGCTCGGCCACCACGAAAGGGCTGTATCGTACCAACACCAGGTGAAACATTGGATGAACTGGCACCGGACGACGAACATGCCTGCATACCCACGACAAGGCTCTCCGTCTCAGAAAAACCTTTAGAACGAGAAAGGAGAGAAGCCTTGCGGTAACCAACAGAATCCGACAGGAGGATTTCCTTTTTCCTCTTCCGCAGCATGGACAATACCTTCTTTAAACCCTTAACCAGCGAAGGCATCTTTGCACCTCCATCTTTATATGATTTTTTAACCTTAAAGCATTTTTCAACACGCGTTTTAAGCTTGCGCAAAAATTCCAAATGTTCATGATTTGAAGGAATTTCAAATCTAATTTACCTAGTTTACAAGAATCAGGTGAGTCAGATGACGACGAATTTGCCTGAGATTTCCTCCGTTTCAAGGATGTCTTAGGCTGAAAATGGTTGCGACCTGAAGGTGCCATCAGAAAATATCAAGAAAAACGTATAACGAAACGGTACAACAAACTATGCGCTAAACAGACCTGTCAGCAAACAGACACAGCGTACGTGAATTTACAATCGAATACGTAACACTATCGTGTTACCCAATTTGCATAATCATATCCCTTTCTGTAATTAGCACGTCCGAACATATAACTAAGACTTATTTAAGAACTACGTTTGTGTTCGCGAACATTTGCTTAACAATATACGTTTCTGTTCGCAAACAAATTTTATTTTTTATACGTTTCTGTTCACGAACAAGTTTAAAAAATTTTTATTTTAAATGTTGAACATGTTTTAAATAGTTTCCATCGCTGAGTTATTTCACCCCATGTGTCGAGCGCTGCCTTCCTGTAACACTGTTCACGAACAAAACGTACGAATTTTAAACTCACAAAATTATGTTTTCGACAATTTGTGGATTTCATTTACGAATTTGCGAACCAAAAATTACCCATTTCATACCACCTTACAGCTGTTCTTAAATAGCTTTTACAACATTATGCAATCATAAAGAAACGTTCTGTTACAAAATATGACAATTTGAAAAATAGGATGGTAGGCGGGTCATTTTAAGTTTAGTTGCGCACTACTGCCGTTGGCACCTTACAAGAATTTACTGTTGGTCTAAAATCTTCTAAATACTAAGCCAACATTAATCATTTTCAAAACTTCACATTGCATTTGTTGTCAAAATTGCAGCGATTATTATATACCAACACTGGTAAATTTAATATTTGTCTTTTCCTCCTTATGTGTGCTTTAGAGGTAAATCCGAAAGAGAACGAGCCAAGGGTTCAGCGAACATGCCACGCCTACCGGTAGCGCGGCGGCCGTTGATTGCTGACCCTCCGAAGTTCGAAATTGTGTGCTTTGTCAGGTCAGTTATTGTCCGGCACTTCCGAGGGGAGGTTGTCTCATCATGAGAAGTAATATAGAGAAAACCACATCCGACAGAAAACAGCAACGATAGAGCTCATCCGAAATGTTAGTCGTAACCCAATATAGGCTCTTAAAATTAACAGAAAATGCAGCAAGGACCGATGATATTACCTATTTACAACTTTGCCCGATATCCCGATTTAGTTGCCAATAACTGACAGAAATTTTGACACGGAGCAAGCTGTCGTTTTATAAACTGCAAGTCCTTGTTTTAGGTAGAATTATACTAGTTGTGGAAAAAAGAAACTCATCATTTACACCGTTTGATCAACATTTGATAAATGCAAATTTCTATCCGTCGTTCACATACACATATATATATTTTCACTCCGTCGTTTCTAGAGCCATTATCTTTAGGTTGCATTTTATTACTATTATGTTTTCATGTAATTTGAGCGGTATTTAAAGTCCCTGCGTTAGAAGAAATGGAGAATAGCCACTACGTATTGTTGCATTGTAAGCCATTATGCAGAAAGGTAGCAAATGGTCCCTCACCATATGGTCATCTTATGTGGTGTTAACGCGCAATAGTATAACAAGGTGATGTTGATTCTCTCTATTTCTCTGTTTGTCTGTGGATAATGAGCAAAGCTCATATGTTGTAGTGATCCTACGTCTGCATATAGTACCTGAAATATATCAGCATCAAAGACTCCTCCGTAATCAGAGTAATCTTCTTTAGGTGCACCGAAACTATTTAATTTACTACCTGTGATAAGGCTTCTGCGGCTGCGCGGGGATTTGCTTCGCCAGAACATTTTGGAATTACATTCGGTCCTGTTCTGGAAGCTCCTATGATGTACGAGGACATAATCACACGTGGAGTGACGGCATCTCGATCCTTCTAGAATGTTCTACGGATTTCGAAGACTGATGTAATGATTATTCTTGAAGATTCTGTGATTATATTTAAAGACGATTGCTTACCACAACTGGAGTTACTGTTTAGAGTTACCGTTTAGTTACTGCTGAAGTACTGTTTCATTACTGTTCAGTTTACTATTTCTTATTGTCTCGATTCAACGTTACTTTTACCGTCTTGTTTACAACGTTTTGTTCACTTACTTCTGTTGGCTTTCAATAAACGTTTGTTTTCTACAACTCAATGTGGATCTACGCCTCTGGGAATACAACAGAAGCTTTCTGGCGCACTGAGTAGGATCTTGTTCAACACTACGATCGACTGCCACATAGTCAACGGATTGATCAAGATCGAAATCATCGCATCATGGCCGATTTCAAGGACCTGATGGTACTCATGCAGCAACAACTTCAGCAACAACAAGAAGTGATGCTGAAGATGGAGCAACAACGGAAGGACGATCAGACAAGATTCGAAAGTATACTTGGGAAGATCACGTCAGGTACGACTTTAACTTCTACTTCAACGGTCACCTCGGCAACCCCGAACTTCCCTCCTTTTGATTCAACGTCTGAACTTTGGACCGATTATTACGCTAGGTTCTGCACCTTCCTGGGCGCTCATTCTGTTTCGGACAATGAGAAAGTCCAAGTATTTCTCACAAACCAATCAGCCACTGCGTACAATCTATTGGTTAATCTCGCGGCTCAAAAGACCCCTCTAGTCCAGTATACGTAACTGAACAACGTATTGCTACCCCTGGTTGGATCACTCTGTGCGGCATAATTACTTTAAAAGGCAAAATAAAAAAATTCGTAATTTAAATTTTTGTTGTAGAACAACATCGACCAAAGCAGGAATGCAACCCAAATTACCCAATTGATTCATTGTTAAGCCTAAAGCGCGGCATGTCTTGGAACAATTCACTTCCAAACTACTGAATTAACTTTTATAGGCATTGGGTCTTAAAATCACAATAACTGTAACGACGAAAACAACAGCATCGACCAAAGTCATAGACCGACGGAAGTTCTCCCAGCTTTCCATTTTTTTATTCAGTTTCCTTGAAATAGTGCCTTATTCACACACGACATTTTCCTAAAGTTGTACTAAACTGTAAAAAATTAGTGCCAACTTCTGTTTTAGTTGTAAACAGTATTAATTTGCAAGTACATTCCTGCCAAAACGACTGCTGTTCGTTCAGAGACTTGTTTAGTGATCCCTCCAAAATAAGCCGAGTTAAAATGGAAATTTGGTCGAATGGTGTTCGCTAGTGTGTGTCCGATAAATAAAATCGAACGTGTGAATGAAAAGCTGTTCTGTAATAAAAATGATAATACCCGAAAAGTGCTACTCAAAATCTTAAATCGTCTGAACGTTCGTAAATATTGCTATCCAAATTGTTCGAGAAGTGTTCGCTGTTCGCTCGAAGACTGTCCGTTCAAAACCCGACAGTCAGTTACGGTTGAGACTACAGTTCTAGTTCACAATCTATATTTAAAGCACGCCGGCATGTAAGATATGAAGTAATATCCTCAATATTTTATCAAAAAAAGAAGAGTAGTCTTTTACCTACAGCCTAGTCGTGAGTATTTTTGTTATTTTGTGATTATATGATCCCAATCTGCCGTTAGGTATTATCATTTTACATATAACCACCGCATGTCCTTAACTTGCACACTGAGCGTTTATGTTCATATCTAAGAAGTACTTACGTTTCGGTTGCAACACAGGGTGCGTGGCAACAAGGCCGAGTGCTTTCGAAAACGAATGAGAGTTGTATCTGTTGTCAATGCCGTTGGAATATTTTGGATACATCTGTACTTTACGCAAGCGTCGATCGGTCCAGTACATAACATCTTCAAAGATTGCAAGAGCATGCGGGTGTAGCACATACTGAACAATAGTAAAAAGTATAGTAATTTAAAACAGTGCAAGACATAGAAAAAACTGCTGAAAAAACGTTTTGTTTAAAAATGAACCTCCCACTTCTGGCATAAATTTCTAGCCACATAGGGTTGTTATACATTTAAACTACGATATTTAGACACTTGTACATACGCCTAATCAGACCAAAATCCTATTTATCAGCACCCAAAACCATAAGCGACACCCATGTTGCGGCAAAAGCGACAATAATCGAAATCTAGGTAAAGTTGAGAAAAACATATTCAAACATTATTTCAAAATGAGCAATACGTACTTGAACCAAGTAAATGCCACAA
>JASANE010010139.1:0-10273 GCA_030248225.1 Trileptium ribeirensis
ATTGCTGATTAACGAAACAAATATATCCAAAATTAAAAATGTCGACTGGTAGACTTGGTAGAGTACCAGTCCCAACGGTCCAAAAATCTAAAAATTCGTTTTCTCTGGGTTTTTTATTATTTCCTATATTACCCGCTCCATCCCTTTTGCGTTCTTGTTTTCACATTAGCTAACAAGCAGTTTGCTTTTCGTTTTAAAACTTCAGTCTTGACTTTGCGAGCCTGAAAAAGGTCGGTGTGATCTAGTAATAGTTTTATTATATATATCATTGAGAAATAATTATTGTTGCTTAATAAGATTTATTGAAAACGGCTACCTAGATAGTGCTTTTTATTTATCATATTAATTTAATGGCGGCTAGTTACGTGAAATATGTCAGATTTGTGCCAAGTGTTTCAATAGTGTTACAGAGATGCTGCCTTGCAGTTTCATGGTTTTTGAACGATTTTTACTGCTATACTTTAAATACGCAAAGAATTGCGTTGATAGGAGCATATTATCGGAGTTGTGAATATTCGATATCGAACGGCGCCTTGAAAAAAGCTTATGCCTCGGCTTTTCGAAAATATTGCTAGTAGGTATATCGGAGGAAACGCCTACACCCGGCTTTCCGGAATTACTGCTCAAAGGCTATTATTGGACGGAATACCTTATTTGTGCTCAGATTTGAGCCGTTTATTCCCGCATATCTTGGCAAAACTGGTGTTTCTATAGTGGCTTACGGCACACAGGTATATAAAAAAGTATATATATATATATATAGATATAGCCCACATGTCGAATATGCCGTATCTGTGTGGTGCCCGTATACCAAACGAGACATCGAAGTAATCGAAAAGGTACAACAACAAGATGCGACAAGACTCCTTCCTGCCCTCAGACATCTAAATTACACCAACAGGCTCAAATACCTTGGAATTCAGTCACTCAACACTCGACGCATTCGCAATGACCTCATTCTAGTATATCGTATGAGATATGGCACTGTTGATCTCTACGTTACCGAATACTTCAAACCTGGTTGTTCAGCTATCCCGAGGCCACCCACTCGAGCTCTCGACGTCTGAGACTTCCAAGGTTCGATATTTTGAAAAAACTTTTTTCCCTACCGAAGTGTACGGTTATGGAGGAGCCTGCCTGCTGACGGAGTGGGCTCCGCCGCACGGTGGTCCGTCATCTGAGCAGATCTCGCATGGCGTGCGCGGGCCTACCGGACTAATTAGTGTCATCATTCGTTTCTAATCAACATTTGTCGCCGATGCGGAGGGCTAACCTCTCTCCCTCCCAAACATGGTGGCTCACGGACGACAACGCTGAAAACGACTAATTCATATATATGATGAGCTTCTCTAGTACCATGTTGGAGGGAGAGGAATGTTATATATATAGTAGTTATTCTGGGAATATTAATTCAAAAAATAAAATTTGAGGTGAAATTTGATGATAATTAATTATAAAGGGAGGCGCATATTGAGATATTACAGTATCAGTTAATCAAATTCTACAAATTCGGCCCTTACATGTAGAAAAAGCAGGACCCGGGGTGAGAACTGAAACTGGGGCTTAATGTGAGACTTTTTGAAACCATAGCTCGTCAAGGCGGGGCTGAGCAAGAAGTGCTATTCTCTCGAGAGACCCGGGGCGAATAAGGGGTGCGGAATTGAATTAAGCCCTCGAGCACCACTTATCCCAAATCGTCCCGTGTTAGCTATTTGGGGATAGATTTGAGAAAAGTTCGACTGAATAATTTTGGGGCGATGTATAGTAACAAACCGGCAAAGTATTAGCGTAAGGCTAAGTTTTTGAAATTTTTGAGGTAATTATTACCTAGCGCCATATCGGGCCAGACGAAATTTTTTTTTTTAGCTACAAAAATAGCAGAATCTAGTATTACCAACTAGAAATTTTCTTAAACATATCGCTCAATACCATAACCCACTAAATTACAATTCGTATTAATTAAATTAAGAACTATAGCTAAACCATATCGTAGGTTAATTAGCCAGTTGGGTATTTCGTGCCAAACTTTATAAAAAGAGTAATAAATATATATAATGCGTAAATACAGTATTACAGATTTTGCACCTATTAAGCAACAAGTGATTGAGTAGCTGAGTGGTAGCTAAACCGAAAGTGTGTGCTGGTTTCTAGCGGAGTGAGACCAACTCAATCCGGTGGGTTTCCCCTAGTGTAAACAGTTGTTACGGTGCCAAAGTACTGCGTCGCTAACTTTCAGCTTACGGTGTGAGGATATTGTGTGCCTTAACATTTTCTACTATATTTTGTAATACACTATTTTTGCCAAGGGTTTTGTGCTATGAACCCCGAGTGATTTGGAGCGCAAAATATAAGGATGAGCACTGCGACGGGAAAATAAGAAGCGCGCGCCAACGTACTTCCTACTGTCGGTTATACTTCTAGAAATCGTCCCCCAATTTAAATCCGATAGCCGTCGTAATATAAAATACCAACCAACCCCTACCCCTTTGGATCTTTTAAAATATAATAATTTGAAGGGCATGCATTGTGCGTTTTTTCAGCGTTCAGATTCTTGGTATAATGCATGCCCTTCAAATTATTATATTTTAAAAGATCCAAAGGGGTAGGGGTTGGTTGGTATTTTATATTACGACGGCTATCGGATTTAAATTGGGACGAGATTCTGCGAAGTGTGGCCAGGAATATGCCGGTAGGGAAGTACGTTGGCGCGCGCTTCTATTTTTACCGTCGGTGCTCGTGCCCTATATTTTGCGCTCCAATCACTCGGGTTTTAAATAGGCACAAACCCTTGGCAAAAATAGTGTATTACAAAATATAGTAAAAATGTTAAGGCACACAATATCCTAGCACCCGTAGCTGAATTCACGACACAGTACTTTAGCACCCGTACAAGCTGTTTTACACTGAACCTCCACCGATTGAGTTAGCACTGGACTCCGCTAGAAATTCACACCGCTTTCGGTTTAGCTACCACTCGGCTACTCAATCACTTGTTGCTTAATAGTCCCAATCTCTGATACTTTTGTATTTACGCTACGTACTGTATTATTACTCTTTTTGTAAGGTTGGCACGAATACATCCGACTGGCTGGTAACCGTACGAATATATGAGTGCCTTAGCCTAAGTTCTTAGATTTAGACTAATACGATCCTTATTTAGTGGGTTATGGTCTGAGCGATCGATGTTCAGAGTTAGGTTAGTTGGTAATCTAATTCTGCTCTTGTAAGCTGATACAACCGACTCCCGTCTGGCTAGCCGACTGCACGCTTAATTAATTACCTCAACCGAGAACTTAGCTCTACGCTAATACTTGCCGGTTATATTACACAAGTCGCCCCGACTACTATTCAGTCGAACTTTTCTCAAATACAAGTCCCCGAATGGCTGACTTACGGGACGATTTGGGATAAGTGGTGCTCGAGAGGGTAATTCGATTCCACACCCCTTATTCGCCCGGTCTTCTCAAGAATAGCACTTCTTGCTAAGCCGCCTTGACGGGCTGCTGACTCAAAAAGTCTCACTACTAATCATAAGCCCAGCTTCGCTCTCACCCGGGTATTGCTTACTCTACATGTAAGGGCCGAATTTGTAAGCTATTATTAACTGATATAGTTAATACTCGATCGCCCCTACTATAATCGTCATTATAATTCACCTAAATTTTATTTTGGAAAATAATATTACCAGGATAACTACTATATATATAACGTACCATTCTTCCTCCAACATGGTACTAGAGAAGCTCATCGTAGATATGAATTAGTCGTTCAGCATTTCATTCGTCCGTGAGCACCATGTTTCGGAGGAGGATTTTAGCCTCGCATGAGCGAGGCCAGATGTTGATTAAAAACAAATGATAACACTAATTAGTCAGGTAAGCAGTTGCACGCATGCAAGCTCTGTCTGAATGACGACACCGTGGGCGAGCCCACTACATTAGCAGGCAGGCTATTCCATAACCGTACAATTCGGTAGGGAAAAAAGTTTTTGCGGATATCCAACCTTGGAATGTCAGGCGTCTGCAGTTTGAGTGGGTGGCCTCGGGAATCTGGACGACCAGGTTTGAAGTATTTGGAAACGTCGAGATCAACAGTGCCGTGTATCATACGATATACTAGAATGAGGTCATTGCGAATGCGTCGAGTGTTGAGTGACTGAATTCCAAGGTATTTGAGCCTGTTGGTGTAATTTAGATGTCTGAGGGCAGGAAGGAGTCTTGTCGCATGTTGTTGTACCTTTTCGATTACTTCGATGTCTCGTTTGGTATACGGGCACCACACAGATACGGCATATTCGACATGTGGGCTATATCTATATATATATATATCTTTTATATACCTGTGTGCCGTAAGCCACTATAGAAACACCAGTTTTGCCAAGATATGCGAATAAACGGCTCAAATCTGAGCACAAATAAGGTATTCCGTCCAATAATAGCCTTTGAGCAGTAATTCCGGAAAGCCGGGTGTAGGCGTTTCCTCCGATATACCTACTAGAATATTTCGAAAAGCCGAGCATAAGCTTTTCAAGGCGCCGTTCGATATCAAATATTCACAACTCCGATAATATGCTCCTATCAACGCAATTCTTTGCGTATTTAAATTATAAGCAGTAAAAATCGTTCAAAAACCATGAAACTGCAAGGCAGCATCTCTGTAACACTATTGAAACACTTGGCACAAATCTGACATATTTCACGTAACTAGCCGCCATTAAATTAATATGATAAATAAAAAGCACTATCTAGGTAGCCGTTTTCAATAAATCTTATTAAGCAACAATAATTATTCTCAATGATATATATAATAAAACTATTACTAGATCACACCGACCTTTTTCAGGCTCGCAAAGTCAAGACTGAAGTTTTAAAACGAAAAGCAAACAGCTTGTTAGCTAATGTGAAAACAAGAACGCAAAAGGGATGGAGCGGGTAATATAGGAAATAATAAAAAACCCAGAAAAAACGAATTTTTAGATTTTTGGACCGTTGGGACTGGTACTCTACCAAGTCTACCAGTCGACATTTTTAATTTTGGAGAAATTACACACTAGCTAAGTGATTAACGAAACAAATATATCCAAAATTTCGCGACAAATTAGTTGGATTATAACAAAAAGACTTTAAAAAACTTAAACAGCATGATAACGAGGCAAGCTAACCAACAGTAGATACTATTATTGTGAACATTTGGTGTGGTCAACAAAAATATTATTTTTCTTGATAACGAATTGCGCGAACTTACTGATGCAGCTGATTTGTTTCGTGGCAGTTTTACATGACAACTTTGCAAAAATGCAGTATTCACCAATGTGTTTACATAGGCGGCAGCAGCAATTGGTTATTATTTGCTCGTTGAATGGAACATTTTTGCTATTTATATGATATGTGCAGTTGGAAACTTTTTATCTGTTACATTATGCTGGTATCGCAGGGTGGTCTCATTAGATGGCAAGGATATAGCTATCGTATTAATCTGGGGCCCTAAAATTTATCAAGCTTGATTTTTCCCGATTTAAAACAAATCTATTTATATTGGGCAGCTTACGTGTAAATCTTTTAAACTGGTTGATCCCGATCAACCCTGGCTTCGCAACCACACTACTTTTAAAACAAATTTAGTTTATGTTGAGATTAAAGATTTACGCTGCAACCAAACACAGACTCGATTCCAAAACACATTCATTAGAGCCAAATCAGTTGGGTACCAAACACGCTCAAGATCGGTCATTTAAAAACGACCTCATTTAGAAGAGATTGATTTTAATTGACTCATTTCACACCAAAAAAGCAAAAGGCACAAAAACCTTTAATGCTTAATAAGTTTCGCCCAATAATCTCAATGCTGAAATCAGCCATTTTAATCAGGTATCTCTGAAATGATGTGTTTATATCAACCCTCCTCACATCAAAGTGAAAGGTTAAAGTCAAAAGCCTAAAAATATTTATTGATCAATCCAATTTTTACTTCAATTGAAATGTTTGTGGGCACGCCTTGCAGGACCTACCGCGCTACTGTAATGCAAAGTTTACTGCGTCAGCGGCCATGGCTCATGAAAATCCGGGCTGGTGTTAGACCATCCTCACATTATGCTTCCAATTTGAGGCTTTCCATTTCCAAAACCACTGTTTAAAACCGCCAACTTTATTTTAAATCAATACAAAGATTAATATTGTTGGTATTCTCATTAATCTTGCATGTTGCATACTTACCTTTAAACACCAGACAACGTATGCCACGTTGTGGACAATTTAGCGAGTGTCTCTTAGCTTGCGTTTGAATTGGGGAACAGTGTCGGCACAGACAGTGACATCATGGAGTGCATTCGACAGCGGCATGATTCTACGTGAAAATGCTTCCGCACGTTGGTTTGGCAGTACTTGTGAGCCAACTTTTGACTGTTTCCGTGCAGATGACGAATAGGAGCGACATCAAAGAATAAATGATGGTCCAAAATCGTACGGCCATTAAGTGTTTCATAAGTATGAAGCAGATCCATGGTACGTTGACGTTGTTGAAGGGTAGAAAAATTATCAGGTCGAAAGTTCCGGCACAATCGAAGGCAGCGCTTGTGAATTAACTGGAGTTTATCGGTGAGGGTCACATACTGTGGTGACCAGACTGCAAAAGTATACTCGAGAAGTGGACGTGCGACAGTCCTGAACAGGGGTACAATGACGTCGGGCAATCTGGAGCAAGTGGAACGCCGGAGCAAACCAATACGGCGATTTGCCTGACTCTTGAGGTGCTGTTTTATTTCAAGCTATCGGAAACAATAACACCGAGGTCGCGCATGTCGTGTACTCGTGGAATAGGACCAGCTCGCAATTAATACTGAAAATTGACACTAGGACATATTCTAAGGCAGGCGCATTTTGCGAGTTAAAGATAACTGTAACAAATATGTGAATTTCTTTATCAAGGTTCAGTTTAGGAGTGCCGGTGGCGTTTTTGTTCCCAACTGCTGTTTTGTCTGTGGAGACAATATTGAAGAAAAACGCGCAATTTAGTATGGAATCCACAGCTTTATTGCAATGACTGTTTCGCCTTTAGTGCAAAAATTCGGAAAACTACGCAATTTTTGTACCGAAACCACATCTTAGTAGAAAAAAGGATAACTCGTTATTCCTTAATTGTGCATTACGCTATTTTTACTTACGTCCAAATCGGAGGTTGCAGCTTCAGCTATGCAAGCAAATTTCTTTCTTTTGGAGTTTGCTTTTGTGGCGGTTAATAAATTTTATATAATATTACATAGCTAGATGTTAAGGTTTACTATTATTTTTGTATTGGTTTTTTCGTTTGCGTGAGAAACTTCAACTGCACAGTAGTCGCCGCTACCATGCAGTTTTACTTTACGGCACTACAGTGTAAATCTAAGGCTTAAGTCCAGGTGCTCAGATAATCGCATAGTGGCTACCGTCCGGTGTCATTGTGTCAACCCACAAGGGCTTTAATAAAGTAACAAATAACCTAAGTTCTAATCACTATCGCTCAAGCATAACCGTTAAGCAATAGTTGTGATAACTTAGGGTTAAGAAAGAGGACAATACTTGTTGGCTTTAAATAACTTTAAAACCCAAAGTAATAGATAGGAATCGTCAAAAATTATCGCAACCAGTGGCTGAAGTGTGTGAAGAGTAGGTACGAATCAGACTGTGCAGCAGTAAAAGTCAGACTGTGCAAAAGAGTCCGGCGAAGTACTCGCGTGAGCTGAAAAATAATCCGGTACCATTGGAGTACCACCGTTTTGGTTGCGAGAGCTCGAGTAATTTGTACAGTAAAACTAGCGCGAAGTTCGTGTATGAGCAAAAATCCGGTACAAAAGAATAGTACCGGGGCTTTTGAAAACCAGCAACGACGAAAATACTAACTCGAAAACGGTTATCAAAACCAGTGCCAAACCTGATCGACGGTATTAGCAGTGCCTAACATTTTACTTTTCGTAATAAACATTTTATATCTGTGTCTGTTGACCGACTATCTGGAACTCGAGCACGTATATATAGCCGAGTAAGGTCACGCTGCAACGCAAAATATAAGCACTCGTACCGCTCACGAAAAAGAAAGACACGCGCCGCAACCATGTGCCCCACCGGTATTCTACTGGCCACACCTCGAACCGCACAATCGTCTGGTGACGAATCCCGTACCCTTTTTAATTCCGATAGCCGATATAATTAAAAATCCCCATCCAACCCCTGCCCCTGAATTTAAAAAACTTATAACAGTTTTAGGCCTTGCAAATGTCGGAGGTTTAGTAGGCTACCAAGGGATCCCGGGGCTAAAATCCCATTTTTTAAAACTTTATCACTAAATAACTTATTATATGGTTCCCCAAGTTTTTGAAATCCCAAATTTCTAAATTTATATATATAATTTTATTTATTTTCCTACCTAATTTGCATATTTTTCATTCTTTTGACATATTAGCTATGTCTAGGTTTGAGTTGTTTTCAATTTTATCTTTAGTCTTAGTTTTCGGTTGTCCTGAGCGGCGACACGAGTTCTTAGCTTCCGTGTGTTCATTTTAAAAAGTTTTATTTTATATACGACCTTGCTTACATAGCTAATGGCATGGTTCATAGTTTTCGGTTCTAATGAGTTATACGTTGGTGTTTGACGTTAGAGTTGTATAAGAGAGTGCTACCATTTAAAATATCACGTACCTTGTGTACCGGTTATCTTATAGCGTTGTCATACTGGAAAGGTGCTTATATCGGCCCTTCGCCCAGTGGACTAGCTATTCGAGATTCTGGAAACGCCTATACTCGGGTTTCCGAAGTCACAGTCTTGTTTAATTTAGTTTTAAAGATACGGAGCACAAAAAATACGCGGTGTTGTTGCTTGATATCTATAGAGTAGAGTGAAAAAGAGTGTAGCGTGAGGGAAGAACTGCAATCGGTGGCACAAATAAGTAACCCTACTCCCAGTACTATTTTAATTAGTAATATATATATTTTTCCTTATAAAATCGTACGAAGTGGCTATAAGTGTAATAGGGGCGATAGGTCAATAGCAACGTACTAGGTTTATTAATATTTAAAAAATTTCGGTCCCTTTGTGTCGAGTGAGTGGTAACCAGGACGAGAGTGCAGGTGGGTCTCGAAAATATTAGTAGTGTAACTGCGTCCTCTGGCGGCTGTCCTGCGTCGTCGGCGTGGAAGCACTATCCTTGAGCAGACAAGGACTAAAGTAATAGATAGGGATCGTCAAGTGTACTGAATCAGTGGCCGAAGTGCGTAAAGAGCAGGAGTCAGGTTATGCATTAACTTGGTGTCAGGCTGTGCAAGAACCTACTGCGAATTGTGCAAGTTTTGACGCATTGCGTAACATGGCCAGTGTACTAGCCGACCCCCTTTGTGTCATATTTGAAAAATCGTATAGCAGCGGGGCATTGCCAGCTGAATGGCTGAAAGCAAACGTTGTGCCCCTGCTGAAGAAAGGATCGCCAAATGATGTTAAAAACTACCGTCCAGTCAGTTTGACTTGTAAGTGTAGCAAGATAATGGAACAAATTATTTGTGATCAACTAGTTCAACACATGACAAGCAACGGCTTACTAAACCAGTCACAGTTTGGGTTTACACGCGGCAAGTCATGCTGCGCCCAATTGCTATTATTTATCGATAACATCACTCGTATACTGAATGAAGGAGATGCAGCTGACTGCATTTACTTGGACTTCAGGAAAGCTTTCGATTCCGTGAGTCACGAACGCTTAGTTAGTAAATTGCGATCATTTGGTTTGCACGAGAAAAGTGTAGACTGGTTCCGATCGTTCTTAGTTGGCAGGACTCAGAAAGTAGTGTATCGAGGTTGTGATTCCAGGTCTGTAGATGTTTTGAGCGGCGTCCCACAGGGATCTGTAGCAGGACCATTGTTGTTCTTAATGTACATTAATGACATTGACGATTGCATCGGTGAAAATGTAAATATATTGAAGTTTGCTGATGATCTTAAAATCTACACAAGGATACGAACAAATGACAGCCACAACGCAATCTGCTTATCGAACGATTTGAAAGCACTAAACAAGTGGTCATCAGACAATGCAATTTTGTTCAATGCTGAAAAATCTGTTACAATGCACTTTGGGCATAATAATCCGAAATTTGTTTATAGTTTGACGGGACAAGATCTTGCAGAATGCAAGAATATATGTGATCTCGGTGTTATTGTGTCGTTCGATCTGAAGTGGTATCGTCAATTAATATCTGCGGTAAATCATGCCAATAATTTGTATGGTTTAATAAAACGCCATGTAAGGAAT